>JAODPA010131607.1:0-16810 GCA_025585075.1 Nepenthes mirabilis | reverse complement strand
AAAAATTATTAATGGGTATTGTTATCTCTAATTTAAGAGGAAGGTCCATCAATAATTTGACCCATAATTAAATAATGGCCCGGTCGGTTCATATAGCCTAAAGCGGATGAATGAGCCCGTCGGTCCTGTCTGAACAGTCCAATCCCCTTGCAGGCGTCTCTTCTAACCAACCGAAGCGAACAACCTCCTTCTCTTATTTGGACAACTCAATGCACTCAGCTGTCGATAAGAAACCGTCGGTCGAACGACATCCTCTTATTTATCCGGACGATTCCATGAGTAGTTGACAAAAAGATCAATCATTCTTTAACTCTATATATATCCATTCTTTCCAACAGGAGGGGAGAGGATGGCGGATAACCAAAAGGATAAACAAGTAACAATTCCAGAATATTTTATTTTAAGCGTATCTCTATTTTCTTAAGATACTTTCTCTCAAGCACACTTCTCTAAGAACCTTTCATATAAATATTAGCATTCTCATTTTGTATTCTCTTTTTCTTTTTCAATAAAAAAAGATAATTGATTTGATAAATTAGGAAGTAAATCCTGTCAATTTTTTGACTTTTAATTTATTATGTAATATAGACCTATATTCAAAACATACGGAGAATGGACCCATTTCAAATCGGTTGAAACAGGCGAACCGATTATTAGTTTCTTAATCTATATAGTAATCTGGATTTGAGGGCGAATCATTGGCACAATCTATAGAAAACAATTAAAAAATTCAACTACCACATCCTTATAAAAAATAATATGGTGAAAACTCGAGCATAACTCATCATGCTAATCAGGGACGCCACCTCATGTGGCAACTACCCTTCTATGGGCAGTCATGTAGATGACCATCGCGGTCCCTACATATGAGAACTTGCGATACAGATGGACGACATCTCCAACGCTATTCAGACCATCTGCACACGCTTGGATGAACGATCGAAGGGAGCTTCATCTTCCATCTTCCAAACAGAGACGTCCAAGTGAAGGAAGAGAAGAAAAAAACACCCCACCTAGAAGGGCCGTCGGTCTGATGACTTTGGGACCCAAGCTGCCTTGAGAAATAAGGTCCCATCGTGCCTAGAGGGTTGCATAAGTTACAAGACTCAAGAAGATAGCTCTGAGAGGCAAAATCTTCGATATTCCCGTAACGATAAGAGACCCTCGGATCAAGGAGGAGTTTCTCATAGCACGCACCATCCGAAGGCTGTAAGCTGTCCAACCTCTCACACCACACAGAACCCCTCGGAGTTGAGTATCTACTTCGAAGAGAAAAAGATGGCAACCCCTCAAATGGAGAAGAAAGTATAAAAAATGTGGTAGCATGTGTTCGGAGAGGACGCTGGTGGACGAACCACAGACTTGAGAAGATCACCATTTACGATGGAGATCCGTACACAACCACTCCTTCACAAATTCAATATGCTAGCCCTAATCTTTACGATGGGAGTGCAGATCTAATGGACCATTTTCGCACCCTTCTAAGCTTTCAAGGCCTGAACGCGACCGTAATGTGTATATACTTTCCCTTGACTTTTAAAGGGGATGCTCGAACTTGGTTCTATCGATTTTAACCCAATTCGATTTGGACATTTTAGGAACTGGTTGAGGGTTTTTTGTCACAATTCGCTTCTAATTGGAGAGAAGAAAAGTAACCATAGCACCTCGCCCGTATCAAGTAGGGGCCAAATGAAGATTTGAAAAGCTTCCTGACTCAATTCATGACCGAGACCCGAAAGATACCCAAACTCGTTGATGAGGTGAAGTTGAGTACTTTCATATCGATCCTAGAGCCTAGGGACTTCTTCAAGTATCTAACCCATAAGGACTCGCAAACCTTCCAGGAAACTGAAACCGTTGCTTGTGCTTATATAGCGGTAGAAGAGGTCAATGAGGCAAAATAGCCAGAATGTGAGGACCATTTTTGCCCAGGAACGATTGATAAAAAGAGAAAAAAATGGAAACCACGTGATCTCCCGTGGGCCTAGGAAGCAACCAAAGGTGGAGCCGACAGTACGAAGGGAATTCAGGTCCCTAAATTTGACTTCTCTAAATGACTCTCGCACTAATATCTTGATAGAGATTTGGGGTGAAAAATTTTTAAAATGATTGAAGGTATTAAAGAACTTGGATGGAGGGGTTCAATCAAAGTATTGTCACTACTATTAATGTGACGGTCACAGCATTAAGAATTGTCGGACGCTGTAGAAGAAGATTAAATAATTGATCCGAAAAGGTCACCTCACCCTATTTCTGCAAAGACCAGAACAGATCTTTGGAGGAGTAGACGAGGATAAAGCCGAGCAGCCAATAAACCAAGTGACAGCCGGGGTCGTCAACATAGTGATGACACAGCCATGCAGAATGACACCTCGGTTCGCCCAAATGTGGCCGCCGACTGTAAGGAGTCAAGAATAGAAGTTAGGGATGACGTTAATAGTTTTAGTAATAAAGATATGGCTCATGTATCCTCTCTTCATTTTGATCCCTTGATTGTACCTGCTCTCGTTTCTACTAGTGATGTAGACTATCAGTTAAAATGAGTGGTTGTTGATAATAAAAATTCTAAAAATATATTTTATCTTGATACGTACTTCAAATTAGGTTTAAAAAGAAGTCAAATGAAACCCACGGAGGGACCCCTATATAGGTTAGATAACAAGTCGATATCCATTCAAGGGGTTGTCTAGCTAAAAGTCACGTTGGAGATTAATTTGAGGATTGCCTCCAAGACACTTTATTTCTTAGTAGTAAACTTTCCGCCGGTCTATAATGCCATCCTTGGAAGTCCCTATCTAATTGCATTTGAGGCAATGATCTCAATCTAACACTTGAAAATGAAAATTTGCACTCCATACGGCATAGGAGATCTCCGTAGCAATCAAATGATTGGGCGGATGTGTTGCTTGTCCCAAGTCATTTAGACGTTTCCAAAGTTTGGAAGATGAGAAGTACACGTCATTCATAACTGACCAAGAAACGTACTGTTACTAACTCATACTCTTCGAACTAAAAAATGCCGGTATAACCTATCAGCAGCTTGTCAACAAAATATTCAAAACCCAAACCAGACGTAATATGGTGGTGTATGTAGACAATATGCTCGTCAAAGGTAGAGCGACTGATGACTATATTCGTAATCTGGATGAGGCATTCAATGTCCTCTGGACACGCTGGATGAAACTTAATCTGACTAAGTGTGCGTTCGAGATGACCTCTGAAAGATTCTTGGGCTTCATTGTCTCACAATGAGGGATTGTGGCAAATCTTGAAAAGATAAAGGATATCCTCAATATGAATCCACATTGAACTATAAAAGAAATCTAAAAACTCACTGGAAGGCTGACAACACTCTTCCGTTTCTTGGCCAAGTCAGCAAAGAAATGCTTACCCCTTTTTAAAATTTTGAGGGGGTCGAACGCTACCAACTTTCAGTAAACGACCAACAGTGAAGTCGCATTCTGAGAATTGAAACAGTATCACTCGAACCCACCACTTCTTACTTTCCCTCAAGATGGCAAAGAGTTGTATTTGTACTTAACAATATCTGACACTATATTAAGCTTGATTTTGATCCAACAATAGTCCGACGGATAATAACTTGTATATTATGTCAGCAAAGTCTTGACGGATTCGGAGACTCGATTCTTTCATGCCGAGAGGACGAGAGTATACATATATATATATGTGCATAAATAATCATGAGAAAGAGAAGAAGATTAACTTAATATACTTTTATTCCTTTATAAAAAAAAATGGTACAACTATACAGTATAAAATTTTATTCCATGGGAGGATCACTATGAGGTTGTGAAGTTTCCAACATAGGCTTCTAGGAATCCACATAATCTCTGAGATGGTATAGCACATCTGATCAATTCTGAGTGTTGGCATTCATTGGATTAAATATAAAAATGAGAATGCTTGGAGCCTCTATCTTAATAATGTGTCCGTAAAGGCTAATACCGTTCCAATACTTGTGTTCCATCAACTGCATGATGTTGTTCAAGCTGATGGAGGATCTAAGCTCACTATCAAGTCTGAAATTCTGGTCACGAAGGAGAGAGCATATTTCCTCTTTGACTCGGACAATTCGTGTTTAAGGTAAGAGACACGCTCATCCATGACTCTAAACTTCTCCATCTCAATATCGCTTTTAAACAGATGGTTGGTTGTGGAGATAAGATGATGTGCCAATTCATGAAACTGAAAAAAGGACAAGTTAGAAATCACATAAAATAAGAAAGGAACACAGGAGATACTCAATCAATACCTCAGAAAAAGGATGAGCTATCTATGGGAGCGTCACTTGTGGGGACATTCAAAACTTCTCAAACTTTTTATTCCAGGGGCTCTGCACTGGCCACCTCAGTCACCTCAATGTCTCCTTTAGTCAAAATCTCCTTTTGGATCTCTAGCACCGGGGGCTCAAAGTCAGGTGCTTCGGTTGCTCCCTTGGCCACAGCTTCCTCCTCGGCCTCTAACATAGGGGCCTCCAGGCATGGCACATCGGCCATCTCAATTCTTCTCTCGGCCTCGTCCTTCCTTCTGGCCTTGAAGACTAGGAACTCGAAAGAGGGTCCCTCAGCAACTTCAACAGCATGTTCTTGGACGGCCACCTCCAAGATGCTGGCCTCCAAAACCTCAACTTGAAGTACGTCTTCAACCTTCCCAAACTAAGTCTCTATTATCCAGGAGGTCCCCTGGGCAAAATCAACAAAAAGATCATGAAGGGGCTCCTCAGACAAAGATGACTGGATGGCCGGCTCCCCATATGAAGTAAGAGTTGGCGCTGGAATAGGGTCATCTTGTACACCAGCTTCGAGATCGACCACAACCAAAGCAACAGGCTCCAAAGGCTCATGGGCCTCGCCATATCCAACTGCCCCAGATGTTTGGACCGATGAGGAAGGAATTGTGTCCACCCTATTTGACGGCTTCTTTACTCTTACTAACTAGCCAATGGTGGCTTGGTCATTATCAAAAGAGGTGGATTTGGCCTAGGCCTCCTGACGCTTGGGTGCCTTATCAAAAAGCTCACTTATGTGAAGTGGTCTCTAGTTTTTCTTCAACTTTCTTTTGGGGGTTGACAATGTAGGAAGTGTATTCAACCCCTCCAAAGGGGGTTCCCATTTTGCCTGTGTCAAGAACTGAACCAGTAGTCATCAGTTTTTATTTTCATAAAAAGAGCCAGCTTTTTCCTTGATGAAATTCATCAACCTCTTCGCTGACTTCTCGTGCTCGAGTATTCTGATATAAAAAGATACTGTAACTCTGCCCAATTCATTGGAAAGCCCCCATCCAAAGGGCATCACCAAAAAGAAAAAAAATGATCCTTCCACCTTTTAGCTGAGTTAGGGTTTCCCTCGCTCAATACAAATTCAAAATAAGGAGAGATGAAAATCCAATCTGCTCCATGGTAGAAATGAAAAATTACCTTAACCGCCTTGGTGTCCAACTCTAGACCATGGTGGTGTGTGAAAACGCATATAGAAACCAAATAACAAATGGCATTGGGTTACAATCTTGCGACCAGAATGTGAAGAGCCACGGTGATCCTATATAACTCTAGTGCCAATGGGAAGCATAGTCTTCCTTTCAAATGAGTCTCGGACACTGTAATATAACCCTCCGGTGGAGAGCAAGCTCTACCACCAACACCAGGCAAGATATATGCCAAAGAGCTTGGAATCTCATATCATATTTGAAGAAAATTGACATTGGCCGATGTAAAACTAACTGGATGTCCTTAACTCCAGATGCCATTGAAGGAAGTTTTGAAACTTTTAGAGAATGAAGAAGATGGAGTGTAGAGATGAAGAAAATTTGAAGAGAATGAAGAGTGACAAACTTTCAGAAGAAGTGCGGGAATAACGAGTTTGAACAATTTAAAGCAAAGCCTTTAGGGGTTAATATGATACCGTAGAAAAGAAATTCAAAAGATGCACCTCGTCATGACTGTGATATGTGTCAATACCCGGTAGGCTATCAATTGCTCGAAGCCAGTAATAATGACTGGTACGATTTCGAGTTGACACTGGACCCAAAGAGGCTTGTATTTAATACTGCTGTTAGCGGCACAAATGAAGCCCATCGGACTAGGACTCATTCAGATGACTATTAAAACCCATCGAACTAATGGTCCTTGTCCAACTAGCAAGTGAAGTCCTTCGGACTAGAAGTATTGGTTCGGACAGCTAACTATCCCTTGGTCGTCATACCGGGAGGTTGAATTTTAAGCCTGCCGATATGGGGGTTAGTGATGGGTATCTTTATCTCCAATTCAAGAGGAAGGTCCATCAAGGATTTGCCCCAAAATTGAATAATGACCCAATCGGTCCATATTACACTTGTGAATTTTAAATCTTATCAGTCTTATAAGATGACGAAGCTCAACTATCTAGCATACTGGAACTTATGAATTTGATGCTTGCTATCATGTATTCTCTTTAGTTAAGCAGTAGATAATATCTGTCGAAGCCAAAAATAGCAGTCATCAGTAATCGTAACGGTTGGTTGAACATAAACCTCTAATAAATTATTACACTTGTTATAATTTAATTATATTAGTCATGATGCGTCATAGAACCAAATTTTGAACGGGTTCGAGTTGTGTCGATCGTTGAAGCCTGCTCTATCCATCGAGTTTGGATCTTGTACACCACTAAAACAAATAGGAGGTTAGGTACCGGTGAGATATTTTTTCACCGTAAATACTCTAACGCTCAAATTAGCAAAATAGTCTTCCAACAATCAAGAAGGCAAAGGAAAGGACGTTATGAGGGTAACGAACAAAGAGTGTTTGTGGTTATGATTTGGCTCTCGCTGGGAGATGTTACTGTCGCTCGAGAGGAATGGTGGTTCCTATCCTAGTGTTTTTGGGGATTGAAACAACCGGGGAAAAAGACAGAGCGTGGACGTACTATCAGCGTGGGAGCCTAAGAGTGCGTCATGTAAGCTCTAATGGATTACTCAGGAAAAAGGAACGATGATATGAAAGCGATTCAACTGGGTATGAGAGCGTTTGTTTCCTTCAAGAAGGCATCCTTGGAGTGTGGACTCCATGGCCTTCTTATAATCGAGAAGTTGAACATCCTTCCTTCGGTAGGAGTGCGTGATTCCAATGCTCTACCGAAACAACTTTCTTTCTTGACGCTAGCATTAATGGCGATAATGGCTCCTTGGGAGGGTTACCTTCCTTCTGTGTTTTGTAACAGTTAGGGTTTACAGCAGACAGGGGAGAGAATTTGACGCTTTTCTCATGGGGTCAGCACTGAATCTGCTGGTGACCATTACCGTGGATGTTACCTTTTGGGGGAGCTCGTAATCAGGGAAGAAACCGCTACTGGCCGTAGAAGAGAATGCAGGTTAAACTAGGCCTGGCCTTCATAAGGCTTATTTGTGGGCTGGCCCACTGTAGTGCTATCGGTCAGCAGAAATGTTGATCATCCTTTTTGCCAATTGCCCATCCTTACGCCGACTTCTTTGGCCTTTCTTCCGGTCAACGGTAGACGTTGACCGCCCAGGCTTACATGTGGGGCCTCATAGATTTGGGTCGTTCCTTCTTTTTTGGGCTTGCTTATTAAGGGTGTACCCTTCACTTGCCCCCCTTACTGGTGGTTTGAATTCAGACTTCTAGCATGTTCATGGTGGGTCACGTGGCTTGGCATCGGTCAAGATCCATTGACAGGAACCGCTGATTGTTTTGGCCAGAATCCGGAGAATTATTGTAGAAAACATTGACCATCAAGGTCAAGGTCCGGAGAACCTGTTGAAGGAATTGTTGATCGAATTTGTTGACCATCAAGGCCAAGGTCCGGAGAACCTATGGGAGTAAAGTGACGTGCCATCATCAGTTATTTTGTTCAGACGAAAAGGCGGCCACGTGTCTGCACACGGTGAATTGAAGATCCCGATAATTAATGCACCAAGAGATCTTGTTCGTCAGTGCCCGTTCAAGAGGCGCCGCGTGACAATAATGATCGTGCTTGTTTACGAGACGGTTACTTTGGCTGGTGTTCGTACTGCTTTTAAGTTGCCCGTTCGTCTCCTTTTTAAAATTTTTCATACTTTCTTTCGTCTTCCTTGAGTGAGCATTTTTTCTGAGTTTTGCACAATTTCATTTATTACTTCCATACTCATGGCTCCTGTTGCACAGATAGCTTCGACCCTTACAGAGATTAACCTGAAGGAGTTGTACATAGAGTACAACATTCATAAAGCAATCATTCCCCGTATTCCTTGCAAGGAGGGTAGGGCATGCTCACTGCCTGAAGGTTGTATCACCATTTATGAGGCCCATTTGAGGAGTGGACTACGCCTTCCCATTCCTGACAAGTTATTGGAGATTCTGACCACCCTCAAAGTCCGTATCGCACAGCTTCACCCTAACGTTGTGCGGTATCTGTGGATGTTCTGTATCTTCCTTTGTTAGCATTCGAAGAAGTTGACGTTGGAGATGGTGAGGGTCTTGTTCAAGTTCAACCAGAGAGCGGAGTGGATCTCTTTGGCCCCACAGGGCGGTCTCCAGGTTAGCACTGTCATTTATGACTCCTTGAAGAACTGGAAGAATAAGTTCTTTTTTATTTACGTGGACGAATCCTGGCCATTGGCCAGGGAATGGGGCAAGGTTTCTGAGGTTTACACTAGGACTCCCACTGAGACAGAGATGGAGTCTTTGGAGTGGGTCTTCAAGTTGGTAGAGAAATACCATTTAGATTTTTGGAGAGACCACTTGATTTCTCGTGATGAAGCCAGAAAGGCCAAGTGGGGGCCTCCGTCATCGGAGCAGAAGACGATGAAGGCCTCTAGGAAGAGGAAGATTGGGGTTCTTGTAATTAGGGAGCCAAACGGCGATGGTTCTCCCACTAGTCCAAGAACGACGGTGGCAATAGTAAGGCCTTCCTCGTCCTCTTCCACCGATCCCGGGAATGTGCTAATTGGCCAGCTGGCCAGAGTGGGGGACAGCTCCGGCACATGTGGCGAAGGTTCCGCCGTTGAGGTCTTCAGGGAGAGACTATGCCCTACCACCAACTGCGTTGTTCTCGCCCTCCTGTAGTCAGAGCACTTGATATGGTTGGAGCCTTCCCTAGAGGCCATCATTGAGTGTGTCACTGATCCGTCGGAGGGAAACCCATGGAGGCGCCTGTTGAGCCTCCTGTTCGGCTAGCCGTCGCGACATCTAATGAGCCTGCTTCTAAAGAGATTTTGGGGGAGCCAAGAGTGTATGCTGCTGGAGAACCTCAACCGACAATTGGGGTTAGGGTAGAGATCGCGGAGGAGGCCATTGCTGAGGAGCATGTACAGGCCGTGGAACGGCTGTTAGAGCCTGTCGTTGGGGTGCCGTCTGGAACAGACGACCTTATGGCGGAGCTGTTGGAGGAGTCTGCGATGAAGGCAACTGCTAGCTACGCTGGAGAAGGTTCCATTTCTACTCCTCTGCCGTCTGAGTCAAGATCTTGTGCTAGGTTAGTGCTTCTAGTGTGTAGGATTTGGCCTATAAATTTATTATTATTATAATTATTATTTTCATGATCTGCTTCTTCTCTTAGTTTAACTACTGCTAACACTTATTATTTTTGCAGACATAAAAAGTCCCCGGCGTTATTGTTAAGGTGATTGGCTAGTAGACCTGGCGATCGCTGACAGGGATAAGCTGATTACTTAGCTCGACGAGGAGCTGGAAGCGATGAAGGTGAAGCATCGGGATGATGCGGTCGCTCTAGGATCTGTGCTGGCCAACCTAGAAGCGGAGATCACCCGGCTTAGAGAGGAGAAAGCCAGCGTCATAAGTGCCTTGTGGGAGAGCGCCAGGTCAGTAGTAGATCGCTAGTGCCTTCTTCTAGGAACTCTGCCCCTTCTTAGTTTTTGTTGCTTTGGTTTTTACAGCTAATGTATTGACGAGTAAATATAATCAATAAAACAACGGTTTCATTGACATTACGTGTCTTTTGCCTTTATTGTAATTTTCACTTATCCGTTGTTGTGTTTTCTAGCTGACTCTATGCGCACAGGTTGGCCGTTCGCCTTACTTAAGATGCTGTAGGCATTTTTTGAAGGACTTGAGCCTTTGAGTAGACATCAGGGTTTACCCGGATGTCATGCCAAGCCTGATCCATGCTTCTGTAAGAGTAAAAGCTTGGTGGTGCTGCCCTAACGTGAACCCAGGCGGCCCACTTTTGGAAGGAGAGCCATTGCTAATGACGATCATCGTTGACTGATCACGCTCACTTCTAGCGAAGGAGGTTGTGGTGTGCGCTGGTTGAGCCCCCTAAGATTTTGACTTCAAATGGGCCCACTTGGATGACCAAGGTTTAGTTTGACCGTTAGCAGACCACCTGGGTGGCCAGGGCTTTGTTTCGACTGCTCTTAGGTCGCTTGGATAACCAAGGTTTTGTTACGACCACTCGTGCGCCGCCTTGATGACCAGAGTTTTATTACGACCACTCATAGGCCGCCTGGATGACCAGAATTTGGTTACGAGAGGGTGAAAATCCTTCCGACTTAGGAGTAGTTTAGGTCGTGTAAGCCTGCATATAGATATAAATGTGCATATGGAAAAGAAAAGGAAAAGAACCTACAATGAGGTGATATAATGTGCCAAGAGTTCCTGTATGCATGCAGATGGTTGACTTACCTGTGTCCCTACTGAAAGTAATGCTTGAGATGGGTCGCGTTCCACGTTTGAGGAACCAACTTGCCGTTCTTGGTCCGAAGTTTGTACGCTCCGTTTTGTAGGATAGTGGAGATTAGGAAAGGCCCCTCCCAATTCGGGGAGAGTTTATTCCAGTTTGTGATCTTACTTGTGGCCTCGATTCTTCGTAAAACTAGGTCTCTGACCTCAAAGTGTCGTATTTTTACCTTCTTGTTGTAGTAGCGCACAACCCGTTATTGGTAGGCTGTCGTCCGTAGCCTTGCGGTATCGCGGGCTTCTTCCAACAAGTTTAGGTATTCTTGAATTTTTTGAAAGTTACCCTGCGGATCGAAAGATTCAACTCTGAGACTCGAGAGCCCAATTTCGATTGAAATTACCGCCTCAATCTCGTAGCAGAGGCTGAAGGGTGTCTGATGTGTCTGTTCCTTATGAGTTATCCAGTAAGACCACAGGACGGAGGGCAACTCGTTGACCCAGGAGCCCTATGTGTCCTCCAGTTTGATCTTGAGACCGTGGAGTAGCATATGGTTTGTGGCTTCCACCTGTCTGTTGGCTTGCGGGTATGTCACCGAAATATAGACCAATCTGATGCCCAAATTAGTGCAGTACTTAGTGAAGCGCTTCCTCGAGAACTGGATTCTTTTGTCAGTGAAGATGACCTCGGGAATGCTAAATCTACTGACTATATTCTGACGGATAAATTCAAAAGTGTTGTGTTCTGTGATTTTGGCCAGCGGGATGGTTTCAACCCATTTGGTGAAATAGTCGATACTCATGATAATGAATTTCATTTGCCCCGTTGCAAGGGAAAATGGGCCAATAATATCTAACCCCCATTGTGCAAATGGCCATAGAGCCTGGAGGGATTTCAGTTCGGCAGGCGGTTGGTGGTGAAGATTGCTGTGAATTTTGTAATTTTCACACCACTTTACAAACTTGGGCACATCCTTTTTCGTCGTTGGCCAAAAGTAACCTTGACGCATGATTTTGAATGCTAAGTTCTTACCGCCAATATGCGATTTGCATATCCCGAGATGGACTTCTCCTAGGGAGTAGCTAGCCTCCTCTAAAGTGAGGCACCGGAGGTACGGGGTCGAGTAGCCACGACGATATAGTCATCCATCGACCATGGTGTGCCAACCGACCCTTTTTTTGACCCGCCTGACTTCGTCTGCATCTTTTGGAAGTTCTTGATCCATCAAGTAGTTTTGGTACAGGGTCATCCAATTTTTTTCCTCGGAGATTTACATTGCTTCTTGCTCCTCTGTGCTGGGAGCACTGAGAATTTTTTGCATGTCCCTCAAGTACTGCTTTGGATTTTTAGCCGTTGTCGCCCTGGCAAGCTGGTCGGCATTCCAGTTTTCAGCTTTAGGAATATGAATAAGGATCACCTTGTCAAATCTTTGGCTGATCTCCTTTACCTTGGCCAAGTATTTAGCTAGGTGGGGGTTGCATGCCTCGAAGTTTCCGCTAACTTGATTGACGACCAACTCTGAGTCGCTGTGGAAGGTTAACCGCCTAGTCGAGCACTCTTTAGCTAGTTTTAATCCGGCCAACAGGGTTTCATATTCTATGACGTTGTTGGTCGCCAGGAAGTTGAGCCTGAGAGAGTACTTCAATTCGAACTCGTTCGGGGTTTTCAAGACTACTCCTGCTCCACTGCCTAAGTTCGTAAACGATCTGTCCATGTTAAGGACCCATTCTGGCTCTGCCTCGATCTGTCCTATATCTTTAGCGGGTTGTTCTTCGAGAATTAGTGTCGTGGTTTTGACGATGAAATCGGCCAAAGCCTGCCCTTTGATGGCAGGTCTAGGCCGAAATTCGATGTCGAACTCTTTCAATTCAATAGCACACTTTACCAACCGTCCGAAAACATCAGGTTTCTAGAGAATGCTCTTCAGAGGCTAGTCGGTGAGGACAATCACGGATGGGCCTGGAAATAAGGCCTCAACTTTCGGGCGGAGAAAATAAGCGCCAAGGCTAGCTTTTTTGCACGCGGGTAGCGCGTCTTCGGGTCGATCAATGTCTTGCTCATGTAATAGACCGGTCGTTGGGTGTCAGAGTCCTGGCGTACGAGGACGAAATTGAGGGCCACCTCTGACACCGCCATGTAAAGATAAAGCTCCTTTCTGCCCTTGGGTGACGTCAATAATGGTGGGCTGGCCAGATATTATTTTGGTTCGTCGAAGGCCGTTTGGCACTCTACCATCCACTGGAATCCGTTTTCTTTTGTTCCCCTTAATGCCTTAAAGAAAGGCTGGTACTTATCTCCTGACTTTGCTACTTATCTCCTGACTTTGCTAAGAAGCGAGACAAGGCCGCACGTCCGGTTAGCCGCTGGACTTCCTAGACATTCTGTGGTGGAGACATGTCTGTGAGAACCTTAATCTTCTCTGGGTTTGCCTCATTTCCTCACTGGGAGACAATGAAACTCAGGAATTTTCGAGAGGAGACTTTAAAGACGCATTTAGCGGGATTCAGCTTTATTTGGTGTGCGTGGAGCACCTCGAAAGATTTGGCCAGATCGCGAATGTGGTCATTAGTGACTCTGCTCTTGATGAGCATATCATCGACGTACACTTTCATATTGCGGCCGATTTGTCTTTCAAACATCTTGTTCATAAGCCGTTGGTAAGTGTCTCCTGCGTTTTTTAGTCCGAAAGGCATGACCTTATAACAATAGGTGTCTTGATCTGTCATAAATAAGGTATGCTCCTCGTCCTCCGTGCTCATCCGGATCTGGTTATTACCTGAGTACGCATCCATGAAGCTCAACAGCTCGTACCCGAATGCCGAATCCACTAATAGGTCGATTCGAGGTGAGGAAAAGCTATCTTTAGGGCAAGTTTTGTTAACATCAGTGAAATCAACGCACATTCGTCATTTTTCGTTACTTCTCTTTACCGGGATGACGTTTGAAAGCTAGTCCGGGCACTGGACCTCCCAAATGTAGTTGGCGTCCAGTAGCCTTTTTATCTCTTCCCGGATGGCAATTAGTTTTTCTACAGAATGGTTTCTCCGTTTCTGCCTGATAGGTTTGCGGGTAAGATCAAGGCCCAACTTGTGGACCATTACCTCGGCTAGAATCCCAAATAAGTTAGTGAGAGTCTACGCAAAGATATTTACGTTCTGCCGTAAAAATGTGAACAACTCGTCGCGCAGTGTCCCGATGAATGTGCCGCTAATCTTTACACACCTTTCTGGATCTTCTGGATTTAGTGGGATCAGATTAGTTGCCTCTCCAGACTGTGTTTGCTATGAAGTCACCTGATGGTCGAGTTCCCTTGCCGATCGGGTGCTGCTACTCGGGGCGATCTGGGACATATAACATGTCCGCCTAGTGGTCTGGTCGCCCAGAACCTCGCCTACACCGTAAGGCGTTGAAAATTTCATCTTGAGATGCAGTATCAAAGTGATGGCTCCGAACGCTGTTAGGTATGGACGACCTAATATAGAATTGTCAATTGAGGGCAGGTCAGCCACCAAGAAGGTAAGTGTTTGACTCGCCGTTCTTAGGTATACACCCAGGGTCACTTCTAATTGGATTGTCCCTTGGACAGGCACCGGTTCGTTATCAAGCCCGTACAATGGGCCTTCAGTAGGCTCTAACTGATTCTTTTTTAAACGAAATTTAAAAAACGCATCAAGGTAAAGCAAACCACGTGAACTTTCATTATCGATTAAAGCTAGTAGTCGATACTACCATTTGAAACAAGGGCGGATACAACTATGGGGTTTCATGGGGAGAAACTACATGCTCAAAGTCATAATTGCTAAAACTAATGATATTCTTAGTGCACTGCTTCTTATTCCCGGCATGCTGCTCCCTATGGTCTGCCGGAGTCGTGGCAAGTCGAATCGCAATCATGTTGACTACTCCTACCGCGATACAATTCCTCAGAGGAGACAGTTCTGTGCCTTCACCGCCTGCTGTTCTTATAGTCGAGAAGTTGAGCATCTTTCATTAGGTAGGAGTGTGTGATTCCAGTACTCTATTAGAACAACTTCCTTTCTTGATGTTGGCATTAATGGTAATAACGGCTCCTTGGGAGGGTTACCTTCCTTCTATGTTTTGCAACGGTTAGGGTTTACAGCAAATAGGGGAGAGAATCCGACGCTTTACAACAGATAAGGTGCCAATTGCCCATCCTTACGCCGGCTTCCTTGGCCTTTCATCTGGTCAATGGTAGATTTTGACCACCCGGGCTTACATGTGAGCCCTCGTAGATTTGGGCTGTTCCTCCCTTTTTGGGCCTACCTACTAAGTGCGTACCCATTAAGTCAAATTACTAAACTGATATGATAGTGAGAATAATTAAGATTTTTAGAATAATGAAAAGCAAACTGTAATATATTTATTATCTCCGCCTTAATGACGTGAAACAATTTACCATTACCGATATCTACTTGGTAATTGAGGCATCGTATTCGATAATATCAGAAGTATGATGACATCAGTAACGATAAATATATGTATGTATGTATATATATATTTGTTAGGGGTAAAAGATCAAGCAACGCAGAAACAGGTGAGTAGTGGGGAGGGCCAAGAATGAAATAATCCTAGCAATGACTAAATTTAGTGAATGTATTTTGTATTTTAATTTTTAAAATTAGTAAGTTTTTGTGTATTTTTATATATTCTTATTTAAAAAGTGATCAATAAAGGATTCTTTATTTTGGTATATTTTATACTTACACATTTTTTTTGTTTTATAATAAAATTTTGAAAAAAATAGTATTTATATGTTTATTTATGATGAGTCCGATTTATCATGGGTTAGCCCATGATTCGGCCTGCAAAGAAGGCGTCCTAAAAATAACGGTTGGGATGGACTTCTCGTAGCCTAAAGCCATCAGTAGTTGGCCCAAGTGAGTCAGCTTGAAGCTGTCTAGTTAGAAACGGGCAATTAGGGCTACATAATGTTGCCCCACTGTTGCCCCGATAGCATAGCACGAACAAGCAGGTAGAACCTGCTATAAGGCAGTCACGACAATTGTCCGATAGCCAACAAATATCTACAGAATATTCACCAGTACGACGTATCACACCAAAATGGCAAACACAACTCTGTAACATTTTTAAAAATGTAACAGTTACCATCGGTAGCCACCCATGAACGCTGAGATAGTTCAACAAACCTACACAACACTAACCATAAGGCTCAAAAAAAGTTATACCGGTTCCAACAGTATAAATACCCATTTACCTTTGCAAATGAGGGGATTTTCAGGCTCAAAAACGTCCCTAAGACTAGATTTTAAGACACCTTCCAAATCCTCAAACTCTCAGACACAATGAGATGCCATCAGGCTGCTCTTCGTTAAACGCACCTCTCTCCAAGTTGCTCCTCGTCGAGTGCATGTCTTTAAGGTGTTCCCTATCAAACGCACCTCTCTTTCTCTAAGTCGTTCTCTATCGATTGCACTTCTCTCTCTAAGCCGCTTTCCATCAAGTGTACCTATTTTTTAACCGCTCCCCGTCAAACGTACATCTCTCTAATCGAGCGCACTTTCCTTCCAAGGCCACCCTCTCACATGGGTGTACTAACAAAACTACTCGCCTGTCGAGCACATTTTATAGAACATAGACCTTCAATTCTCTAAGCTACTCCTAATTGAGTGCACCTCTCTCACTAAGTCGCTCCTCAATTGGATGCACCTTTCTTTAAGTCACTCTCTATCAAGCGCACATTTCTCTCTAAGTCACTCCTCGTCGAGCGCACCTCTTCCTCTTTAAGCCACTCTCCAATTAAGCACAACTCTCTATCTAAACCACTCATCACCGAATGCACCTTTTTTTTAATGCTGCTCATTGTCGAGCGCATCTCACTCCCAGCCGCTCTCTGTCAAGCACACTATACAAAGCCTAACCATCCATCAAACACTTAAATCTCTTCATTCATGCATCTACATATTATTTTGCATTCCTCTCATCTTTCTATCCAACTAAAAAAGATTTTCAACTTGATGGTCGAAGGATAAATCGGAGAACAAGTTTCATCGTCCTCTGACATCTTATTTGTTAATTGTAGTGTGTAAATCTAGGTTTAAAGTAACAAAAAATCAGACTTGTCTTAATTTGACTTGTTAGATGAGATTAAGCGACTCCCTAATCCATCTAATAACTCGAATCTAAATACGTATTAATTTATA
>JAODPA010131596.1:0-16812 GCA_025585075.1 Nepenthes mirabilis | reverse complement strand
GATGGGTATGCCAGTAATTAGCTGGCTTAAGCAGGAAGAACTGCCCAAATCCGCAACGACCCATTTGCGTTTGGACGGTCAATGTACACTATTGACCGGACAAAAGCATAATTAAGTTAGTAGAAGCCCAAGAGCCAGACGGATGACTTGCTCTTAAGACGATCAATGATTCTGTTGACCTGCAACAGAACTAGTTGACAGTCTGAAAGCCAGGCCTCAAGTGAGTCAAGCCCAATTTGGCCCATGCGACCGTCTTCAACAAGTAACGACCATCTCCTCTGATTTCGTGTTCTCTACAGAAAGCAATCTCTACTATAACAATTATCAGCAGATTCAATGCGCATCCTAAAAAGAAGGAGCCAAAATCCTTTCCCTACCTGTTGGAAACCCTAGCGGTTATAGAACGCAGAAGGAAAGCAATCAATCTAGTGATCGTTACTACCATAAAGGTTCCACACCAAAAAAGGCAGCGATCCCAATAGAATGCGAAAATCAATTCTTTTTGTATAAAGAAGGCTGCCCAGTACAGCAACTATAAAAGGCTGTGGAGTCTTCACTTTAGGACAAGCTCTCATTCATCCACAATAAGCTCACACGCTTTCAGAAGACGAATGCTTTTTCTCTTTGCCACTACGTTCCCAGTGAACACAGTGCTTAAAGCGAACGCTCATTACGAGCCACCAAATCCTCTCTCAATCAGAGCACTCTTCCATTACAAACACTCTCTATATTCACCTTGCATCCTTTATTTTCACATTCTTAATTCAAAGGTAATCTGCTAACTAGAATATTAGAGTATTTTTGGTGGGACAACCTTCTTCCGTTACCTGACCTCTTGTTCATAGTTGTAGTGTGCAGGATTCAGACTTAGTGGACGAAGTCGAACTCAGACAATCAACTAGATACGAACCTGTCCAAAATTTGAAATCAGGACGCATCATTGACGCCATATGTGGGAAAGCTTACAAAAAGCCAACCACTTTAATCCACTCTCTCAGTTTCACTTCCATCAGTCAGAATGGTGAACACAAGAGTACAAGCTAGTAATCCCGCTAGAGACACGACCACACCCGATTAAGACCACTCTACTGGTAACCTGGTCAACTGGGTGATCAATAGAGTACCCACTCAATTTTTTCAGAACCTGGAGGAATAGATGAGCAACATGAATCAAACGTTTCAAATGCTCTAAACCCGCCAGAAAAATACGAAGTAGGGGGTTCCGTCCTCGGTAGTCCCTACTCCGACCTACCTGAGAGGAAGCCAGAAGAGAAAGAAACCATCCAAGGAGGCCAGGAGGTCGAGCAACACTCAGGCTCTGGAGGCCTCACATGCCCAGAGTCGTTTGAAACTCGAAGGACGTTTGAATAGTAAGATTCCGGAGGAAAGTCCAAAAGAAGGAATCCTCGATACTCTTGGGCGGTGACCCGGCATCAGGCTCAAGAGGGAGCCTCCAAGATCATTAGATCCACTAGTGGCAGTAGCCGGCCACGCCAAGGAAAGGACGGAGTTGAGAACCTACCTCAACTCTAAAAGAATTGGTGACACCGCTCGCACAGATTTGAGAGTGGAGAAGATCTTGAAACGCGTGCTCGAGGACGACGAACACACCATGGATCTGGACAGATCTTCCTTCACGGAACAGATCTTGAACTGTTACATGTCGGCCAAGTTCAAGATGCCAACTCTTAACTCTTAGGATGGTAGTGCTAATCCCATGGATCACCTCAATCATTTCCGCACCAATCTGAGTCTACAAGGGTTAGAGGACGCAGCCATATACAGCTACTTCCTTCTTACGCAGAAGGGAGACGCCCGCATCTGGTTGCATCATCTCCCATCTGATTTGATCTGGAGCTTCCGAGAGCCCAATGAGCTTTTCTTAGCGTAATACGCCTCCAGCCACCAGGAAGAGAAGCAGTCTTAGCATCTCTCCCATATTAAGTAGAAGTAGGGAGAGAATCCACAGAAGTTACGGAATCGATTTGTGGCGAAGGCGAGAAGAATCTCCAGGCTCACAAAAGTGATGAAATTTAGCAGTTTTATCTCTACCTTAATGCATGGGGACTTCTTTAGGTACCTAACACATAAGAATCAGTAAATCTTTCGAGATGCGCAATCTATCATCAGGGCCAACGCAACAACCGAAGAGGCTAAGGAGGCTTAACATCCTGAGCGGACCGAATAGCCTCACTCTTTCCTAGTAGGGGAAAGAGGAAGCACAATAGCGGCGATCACCCCTACAGGAAGCAACATAGGACCGGAGCACTAGAACGAAGGGATTATGAGCCGATCAACCTGATGCCCCTGAACGATACACACTCCAATGTCCTCATACAAATCCATGGGGAGAAATTTCTTAAATGGCCAAAACTGCTTAAGAAAGCGAAGGGAGGAAATCCAGGCAAGTATTATGATTTCTATCGATCTCTCAGACACTCCACGGAAGATTGCAAACGCTTCAATGGGAGATCGAGGAGCTCATCCGAAGTGGCCACCTCACCAGGTTCGTCAAGAACCCTGGACGGAGATCTGACACCTCCGGCGGGGAGAAACTAGAGACTTTTTAGCCTTGGAATCGGGTCTGGACAGAGTGATCAACATGATCACGACTCGACCGGCCAAAACCATTGCGGATCACAAGGAGTAGTAGATTGAGCGGAAGAAACAGTGCACTGAAGACAACGTTATTAGCTTTAGTGATAATGACAGTGAACATGTAATCTCCCCCCATGCAAACCCCTTATTGTATCCGCACTCATTTCAGACAGTAATGTTGACTATCAACTAAAGCGAATCTTCATTGATAATAGAAGTTCTCATAATTTGCTTTACCTTGATGCATTTTTTAAATTTAATTTAAAAAGAGTTAATTGAAACCTGCTAAAGGCCCGCTTTATGGCCTTAACAATGAAGCAGTGACAGTCCAAGAAGTAATCCAATCGGAGATCACCCCGGGCACAAACCTGAGAACGGCGAGTCGTACACTAACATTCTTGGTCGTTCACATGCCTTCTGTGTACAACACTATACTAGGCCGCCCATACCTGATAGCATTTGGAGCCATCACGTCAATACTAAACCCGAAGATGAAATTTCCAACAGCCTGCGGTATAGGCGAAGTACTTGGTGACCAAATCACTGGACGGATATGTTACATATCCCAAATCGCACCAAGTGGCAGCACTAAAACAGCAGGAGAACTTGACCATCGAGATAAAATAATTCTGCAGCAAGCGCAATCTGGTGAGGCTACCGATCTAATCCCACTAAATCTTGAGGACCCAGAGAGATGCGTGCAGATCGGAGGCTCACTCACCAGGACAATGCGCAATGAGATGATCACGTTCTTACGACAGAACGATAACGTCTTCATGTGAACTCCTGTTGACATGCCTAGAATTTCAGTCGGAGTAATGATCCACAAATTGGGCCTCGATTCCGACCGTAAACCCATCAGATAGAAGCAGAGAAACCACTCTGTGGAGAAATTGATCGCCATTCGGGAGGAGATAAAGAAGTTACTGGTCGCCGGCTTCATCAGAGAAGTTTGGTACCCGAACTGGCTCTCCAACATCGCCCTGGTAAAGAAAAGCAATAGGAAATAGTGAATGTGTTTGACTTCACCGACGTTAACAAAGCCTGCCCAAAAGACAGCTTTCCTTTACGCAAGTTCAACCTGTTGGTGAACTCGACCTCTAGACACAAGCTATTGAGTTTCATGGATGCATACTTGGGGTACAACCAGATTTAGATTAGCCCAAAAAACGATGAGCACGTCTCGTTCATAACGGACCAGGGCACTTACTGCTATAAGGTGATACTCTTTAGTCAGAAGAATGCATGTGCAATTTATCAGAGGTTTGTAAACAAGATGTTTGAGAAGTAGATCGGCCGCAATATGGAGGTGTACGTCAATGATATGCTCATCAATAATAAGACCGCAAATGACTATATTCGCGATTTGGTTGAGTCGTTCGAGGTACTCTGCACGCACCAAATAAAATTAAATCCTTCAAAGTGCGTCTTCGAAATATCATCGGAAAAGTTCTTTGGTTTCATCGTCTCTCAACGAGGGATTGAGGCAAACTCAAAGAAGATCAAAGCCCTCATGGACATAACTCCGTTGTGGAGTATCCAAGATATTCAGAGGCTGACCGGATGATTGGCAGCCTTGTCATGTTTTTTGGCCAAATCGGAGGACAAATGCCAGCCTTTCTTCAAAACTCTGAGGGGGTACGAAAGCAAATGAATTCTAGTGGATTACAGACTGCCAGACAATATTCAACGAATTGAAGTAGTACCTGGCCAGTCTGTCATTGCTAACATCACACGAGGATGGAGAAGAGCTGTACCTCTACCTGACAGTGTTGGTGGTGGATCTCAACTCTATCCTCATACGTCAGGACTCCGACTCTCAGTGGCCGATCTACTATGTAAGCAAGACGTTGACCGGCGTAGAGACGCGCTATCCACTTGTAGAGACCTTACTTCTAGGCTCATCGTGTAGTCGTCCTGACCGACTAGCCGCTGAAGAGCATACTCTAGAAATTTGACGTTTTCAGATGGCTGGCTAAATGGGCTATCGAGTTAGGAGAGTTCGACATTGAATTTCGGTCTAGACCAGCCATCAAATGGCAGGCTCTGGCCGATTTCATCGTCGAGACCACGACACCAATTCCTAATGAACAGCCCACTGAGGATGCAGAACTACGCGGGGAAGGGCCAGAATGGTTTCTTAACGTAGACAGATCATCTATAGATTCAGGCAGTGGTACCAGAGTAGTCCTGAGGACCCCAAATATGTTTGAGGTGTAGTACTCTCTTAGACTCGACTTTTCGACCACAAACAATATTGTCGAATACGAAGTCCTATTAGCTGGGCTAAGGCGAGAAAAAGAGTATTCCGCCAGACAACTGACCATCTATAGCGACTCTAAGCTGGTCGTTAATAAGGTAAACAGGAGTTTTGAGGCGTGCAACCATCACTTGGTCAAATACTTGGCTAAGCCGAAGGACGCCATCTGGAGATTTGATAAGTTGGACCTAGTCTACATCGCCAAAACTAAAAGCTGGAAGGCCGACCAACTTGTCAGGGCAGTTGCGGCCAAAAATCTTAAATAATACTCGAGGGACATCCGAGAGGTCCTGAGCACTCCCAATATGGAGGAACAGGAATGTAAATGTCCGACGTAGAAAGCTAGGTAACGCTTTACCAGAGATACCTAGAGGATGGAGCACTGCTAGACAACGTGGATGAAGCTAAGCGGATCAAGGAGACAACCGGATAATATGCCATAGTCGATGGATGGCTATATCGTCGTGGCTACTCGACTCCGTACCTCCAATACTTAACTCCTGAAGAGGTGGACTACGCATTAAGTGAAGTCCACGTCGAGATCTACAGATCGCATATCGGCAGCAAAAACCTTGCGTTTAATATTATGCGCCAGGGATATTATTAGCCGACAATGAAGAAGGATGTCCTCGATTTAGTGAAGAAGTGTGAAAATTGCCAATTTCACGGAAATCTTCACCATCAACCGCCCGCTGAGTTGAGATCTCTTCAAACTCCTTGACCTTTCGCACAATGGGGGTTCAATATTCTCAGCCCATATCCCATCATGATAGGGCAAAGGAAATTCATTATCGCAGGCATTAACTACTTCACCAAGTCGGTAGAAGCCACCCCGTTGGCCAAAATTACAGAGCACAACGCTTTAGAATTCGTCCAGTAGAGCATAGTCAGCAGATTTGGCGTTTCCGAGGTCATCATGACTAACAATGAGCAGGTGGAGGTTACAAACTATACGCTACTCCACGGTCTGATGACCAAGTTGGAGGACGTAGAAGACTCATGGGTCGATGAGCTACCCTCTGTCCTATGGTCTTGCTGGACTACTCCAAAGGAATCGACTCGTGAGACACTCTTCAATCTCTACTACGGGACTAAAGTAGTAATCCTAGTTGAGATTGGGTTTCCAAGTCTTAGGGTTGAATCCTTTGACCCGTAAGATAACTCCCAGAATATTAGGGAACATCTAAACTTACTGGAAGAAGCCTGCAACGCTGTAAGAATATGGACAACGGTTTATCAACAACGAGTCACCCGCTATTACAATAAGAAGGTAAAAACGCGACAATTCAAAGTTGGGGACTTGGTCTTACGAAACATCGAGACTACGGGCAAAACCGCCAACCGGAATAAACTTTTTTCGAATTGGGAAGGCCCTTGTCTAATCTCAATTGTCTTGTAGAATGGAACATACAAACTCCGAACCCAAATCGACAATTTGGTTCCACGGACGTGGAATACGATCCACCTTAAATTTTACTTCCAGTAAGGATACAGGTAAGTTGTCCATGTGTATACTTGTAAATGTGCATAATGTTTATTATTAATAAAAGAATATTTTTTTGCATTCCACTATGTTGTTTTTCTTTTCTTTCTTTATTCTATATGTATGTGTGTTTGTTTGTATGGTTATACAGTCCAGGCTGCCCCTAAGTCGGGCAAATTTTTATCCGCTCATAACTAAACACTGGTCATCCAAACGGCCCATAAGTTGTCGTAACTAAACTCTAATCATCCTAGCAGCCCATGAACGGTCGTAACTAAACCATGATCATCCAGACGGCTCATAAGCGGTCGTAACTAAACCCTAACCATCTAGGCAGCCTATTAGCGATCGAATTAAATCTTGGTCATCCAAGTGGCCCGTTCATGGTTAAAATTTTAGAGGGTTTAAACAGCACACGTGACAACCTTCTACACAAGGAGATAGCGTGGTTAGTTAATGATGGTCGATAGTATTATAAGCACTCCATCCAAAAGCTGACCGCCGAAGTTCACACTTGGATAGTGCCACCGAGCTTCTACTCATGTACGAGTGTAAAATAGGGTTGACCCAATATCAGGATTCACCTAGATGTCTACTCTAAGATTTAAGTCTATCAGAGAGTACAACAAACATCTCAAAGAAGGCGGACGGCCAACTTGCGTGTAGCATACCAAGTCGGCCGGCCAATACAAGAACAAGCAATTGAAAAATGGCAACAAAGATAGAGACACAAAATATCAGTAAAATGCCCATTTTATTGATCAAATTTGTACAATTATAACAGTTTCAAAAAGTAAAAGGTACAAAATCTACGGAGGTGCAGAGCTCCCAGGAGGAGGAGGTGGCGGCCGCTGACCACTCTGAGACTGTCCCACAAGGCTCTCACGACTCTGGGTAGAACAGATTGATTGGTTAAGATACTCAACTGGAAAGTTAGGGTCAACCAACCGTGCAATGCGTTGGCAAATGTTGACACCTTCCCACAATCGTGCCACCAGCATGTCGGAGACCTCATGGGGGCGTATACAAGTAGTCAACTCATTTTCCAGTGATGTCATCTGTCCCGTGAATTGGTCAATGCGCCTCATCGCCCGGTCATTGTATTCTCTCAACTGGACGTTCTCCTCTTTTAGTCTGACATTCTCCTCCTCCAAACTTGACAGCACAGTCTCTCTCAACAGGACATTCTCCTCTTTCAGTCTGGCATTCTCCACTTTCAAACTTGACAGTACAGATTAGAGAGCGACTGTACCCTCCTGTTACTCTACCCTCAGCAACTCCATCTCTTCCTCGAGTCAAGCGATCTCCTTATCTCGATCAGATATCACAGGTCCCGCTGGTGTAGTCCTGTGGCGACTACACTCGTAATTTTCTCCTCCTGTAAAAACGCTAAGTATCAGCAGCAGAGAGAAAAAGGAGAGGAAAAATTACAAAGGTTTATCTGTCAGACTTTGCGCACCAACCTGGCTGGCCTACTCCGTGACCTTAGGCCTTGCAGCGGAGGACTAGAGATAGAAATCTCCTGGACAGGTCCAACAGTGGCCTCCATCGCATGCTCCTCCAGCAACTCTGTCGACAGGTCCACCGCCTCAACAGGCTCTTTGACGACAGATTCCTCCGATGCCTCCACAGTGACGCCCACTACCTCTTGAGGCTCACCAGCAGTAGGCTTCTCAAATAATTCAACAGCCTGCACAATAGGAAGCTCTACAAGCACTTCTAAGAGCTCTACGGCAGCTGGCTCTACAGGCAACCTAACAACCAGCTCAGTTGAAGGCTCCGTAGGTAACTTCAATGGCACCGCCAGATGCTTCGGCTATGGAAAATCAAGAACGGCACTGCTCACAGCGAAGCTTAACCTGGCCCTATATGCCTCCACTGCAGCCTCAACTTCGCCTGCACCAGAACTATCTCCAGTCCCGGTGAACCGCCCAGCCATAACAAGACTATAGTCTGGCTCCATGAAAAATGAAGAAGAAGGCATCACTGTTGCTACTTTCTTCTGCCTTAGACTTCTGGGAGCTTCCTCGCTGGAAGGCGTGCCAACAAACTCGATTGTAATGGCGCCCGCCTTCCTCTTACGGGAAGGCACTTTCATCTTCTGCACCGAAGGAGGTGGTTCCCATCCTACTTTCTTGACCTCCTCACGAGAAACCAAGTAGTCTCTCTGGAATTCAGGAATGTAGGCCACCACAATCCCCAAAATCAGCTCCACTACGGAAGTCTCCTTGGCAGTGGGTGTCCCAGTGTAAATATCGGGCACCCTACCCCAATCTCTGGCCAAGGGCCAAGTCGTATCAATATGAATATAGAAGAACTTGTTCTTCCAATTCTTCAAAGAGTCATATATAGCACTGTTGATTTGGAATCCTCGTGGGGACAAGGACACCCACTCTCTGCCCTAGACAAACTGAAATATCACCCTGACAGCCTCTGCCGTCAGCTGCTTCGAATGCTGGCAAAGAAAGACACAAAGTGTACACAAGTAATGCACAGCATTGATGTAAAACTGTGCTATGGGGATCTGAAGGGCAGTCAAGATATCCAACAGCTCATCAGGAATTTGGAGACGTAATACACTCCTTAAGTGGGCCTCGTATATAGTGATGCAGCCCTCAGGAGGGAACCACACCCTGTCTCGCTCACCAGACATCTTGAAGACGATCGCCTTAGGAATGTTGTACTCAATGTACAACTCCATTACTTCACTGACTTTGATCACCAAAGCAATTTGGGTTACAGAGGGAGTCACGGAAATGGAAGCAAGAAGGTCGCAGAGCACTTAGAAATTTTCAGGAAGAAAAGTTAAAGGAAAGCGTAGAAAGTTTAAAAGTAATGAACGGACCATTTAAAGAAATGTGAACGTCAGAAAAGGAGAATCGTCTCGTAAACGTGCGCCCATCATCGCTAACACGTGTCGCTTCCTGATGGGTGCAGTCGAATCAGATTCTCTAGCGCATTAATTACCGGGATCGAAAACTCACTGCTTGCGTACACATGGCAAGCTTTTTGACTGGCAATCCGATGGTATGATGGTGCGTAGTTTTAACTTCCTTCGCCAGTTCTTCGGATTTTAGCCCAGGCAATCAAAAAATTCGGTCAACACTTCTTTTGCCAATTCTCCGAAATCTAGCTCAGGCAGTCTATGAATTCCGTCAACGCTTCTTCCATCCAGTTCTCCGAGTCTTGGCCCCAAACGGTCAACGAATCTGGTCAACACTTCCTTCAACCAGTTCTTCGGATTATGGCCTAACTAGTCGACGAATCTGTTCAACGAACTTCTAAGCTAGTTCTCCGGATCTTAGCTTTACAGTCAGCAGCTACATGCAACACAATCAACAAACCAAGAGTAATCGCCCGTTTCCTCACCGAGTCACCTCAGGGAGATAGTCAAGCCACTCACGACCCATCTTAAACATGTTGGAGGTCGGAGTCCCATACGACCAGTATGGGGGCTATAATGGATACATCAGTAATAGATTGGCCTAAGAAGGAGGAACGTCTAAGATCCACAATAGCCCATTTGCGCTTAAACGGTCAACACATCGTTGACCGGATAAAAGGCTAAATGAGTAAGTAGAAGCCCAAGAGCTAGACGGACGACTTGCTCTCAAGACAGTCAACAATTTCGTTGACCAGCAGCAAGATCAGTTGACCATCTAAAGGTCAGGCCTCAAGTGGGCCAAACCCAGTTTGTCCCACCCGACCATTTTCGACCAACAACGGTCTTGTCCTTATTCCTAATATTTGGTTTGATTTTGTTGAAAAGCAAACTTATGTACAATACAAGATAGATTTCGACCTATTTTAATATAGTTAAAAATAAGGTCTTGTCAATTTGCTTCACGTGTGTTAAAGATCTCGATCTTGATAGATAAATATTTTGCCAGAGAATTACCCACAATATTCACAATTTAAATACATAAAAAGAAAATAAAGAGAAATTCTTCCTTAAAAAATATTAGTATAAAGTGTAATTATAAATGGAAGGAAATGACTCTATACATAACCATTAACTTGCAACCTTTAATAAGACATGAGCTCAAACATTACAAGTTATGGATGAGGATAACAATCATATTTTATTGTAAAGGGTTTATTATAGGATGCCCTTTTAACTCCACAAATTATGACAGGGGTGTCGGAATGAAGAGCTCGGGGGAGATCTCTCAAGGGATTCTTGTTATGATTTTTTTCAACTATTGGGTTTCATTTAATTTTAATTGTTAAAATTATTCTAAAAGAAATAAATAACAGAGATTGAGATGATATTATATTATATTATATTTGATGGGTATATCTGAAATGGGCTGGCCCCAAAAAGTCAACAAAGGCTCAAAGGGACGGTCAACATTTCTTGCGGCCCCAAACGGGCCCAAAATTGAAAAGCCTAGGACGGTCAACGTACGCACAGACGGTCAACTCCAACGTTGACCGTCAACGTGCTGCACTTTAGGCCCAAATGAGGCTTTTTAACATTAACGGGCCTGGTCCGTTTAGGCCCAGCAATCATCAAAAGGCCAACAACGGCTTTCCAGGAATTTTTCACGGTCCCAGCTAGCACCAATGGGGATTTTGACAATATTGGCGCCCTTCACATAAGGAAGGCGCAAGATTTATCCGAATCCTTGCCAACTAAGGCTCTCCAACGGTAACATGCACGGAAGAAAAGCATCCGATTTGAAAAGTTGTTGGCCGCCTCAGAAGGAAACTATCTTGCATGATTTGGCAACTGGCGCCTACTCCCAAAGGCAAGACAGCCAGCATATCACGGAGGCAGTCACTCCTTCCAAAGAAGGAGGATCTTCCTCTCAACTACAAAAGAAACCATTGACGCAACATTAAGGGCACGCTTTCAATTACTCACCGATTGTATACGCTTTCATTAAGGCTTTCAATTGCGCTCTCAGACATTAAAACTCTCAGAACTGCACAAGCTCTCTGGTACGCAAACTCATACACCAGCAACCCTAAGGCAAACAAGCGAGCCTCACGGCTGTTTACTGCCTTCCCACCTTCCAGA
This sequence comes from Nepenthes mirabilis, assembly GCA_025585075.1. Lineage (NCBI taxonomy): Eukaryota > Viridiplantae > Streptophyta > Magnoliopsida > Caryophyllales > Nepenthaceae > Nepenthes > Nepenthes mirabilis. The sequence goes on along the minus strand of JAODPA010131596.1, from coordinate 5,448 downwards.
TTCAAGAAGGCCTCACGTCTGTCTTACGTCTGGAAAAAAACACTCTCTTTGTCTCTCTCTTTCTCTCAATTTCAGTTTCTTTCTTTCGAAGACTGTTTGACTGACTTAAGCGTCGGAGTGTTTTCGGTGGGAGAATTTTTTGCCAACATGCTAGCTTGCCAACAAGCTAGCGATCCCACTAGAGATGCTGCTAACTCCGACGGCAGGGCTATTACTGGCCCTCGATGAAAAAGGACGCGCTTGAGTTTGTGAAGAAATGTGAAAGCTACCAGCTTCACCATCAACCTTCACCATCACCATCACCATCAGCCTGAAGTCACTCCAGGCTCCTTGGCCCTTCGCACAATGGGGGCTCGATATTCTCGGCCCATTTTTCATTGCCACGGGGCAAAGGAAGTTTATCATTACGGGCATCGACTACTTCACCAAGTGGGTCGAGGCAGTCCCGCTGGCAAACATCACGGAGCACAACGCACTGGAATTTCTTCGCCAGAACATTGTCTGCAGGTTTGGCGTCCCGGAGGTCGTAGTGACCAACAATATGACCCAATTCACGGGAAGACGTTTCACCAAGTATTGCGCTAGCCTTGGTATCAAGTTGGTCCACACGTCGGTAGCATACCCCCAAGCGAATGGACAGGTGGAGGTTACAAACAGAACGCTACTCCATGGATTAAAGACTAAGATGGAGGACGCCGGGGGCTCCTGGGCGGACGAGCTTCTTTCCGTTCTTTAGTCTTATCGGACAATGCCGAAGGAACCAACGTGCGAGACACCCTTCAGCCTCTGCTACGGGACTGAGGCGGTAATCCCGGTCGAAATTGGGCTTCCAAGTCTCAGACTAGAGTCTTTCGACCCACTGACTAACTCTCAGAATCAGGGAGTACTTAGACTTGCTAGAGGAAGCCCGCGACGCCGCTAGAATACGGACAGCAGCCTACCAACACCGAGTTGTCCGGTACTACAATAAAAAGATAAAAGCCCGGCAATTCGACGTTGGGGACTTGGTTCTACGAGGTGTCAAGGCCACAGGCAAGCTGGCCGGCCGCAACAAGCTCTCCCCTAACTGGGAAGGGCCTTTCTTAGTCTCCGTCGTCCTGCAAAACGGAGCACACAAACTCCGAAACCAGGACGAAAAGTTGGTCCCGCGAACGTGAAACGCGATCCACCTCAAACGTTACTTCCAGTAGGGAACCCAGGTATGCACTCGCCCATCTACGTGCATTCATTCGCATGCTTGTTTTAATTTGGTAAAATAAGAAGTTTACTTAGCATATAGAATCCTAGTCTTTGTGTGCATGTATACTGTGTTTGCCTTGCAGGATTGTCCGACCTAGACTGCCCCTAAGTCGGAAGGGTCTTCACCCTCTCGTTACTAAACCCTGGTCATCCAAGTGACCCGCTAGCGGTCTGATTTGAATCTCGGTCATCCGAGCGGCCCATCAGCGGTCGTATGTAAACCTGGGTTATCCAAGTGGCACATGAGCAGTCTAAACCCTGGTCATCCAGGTGGCCCATGAGCGGTCTAAACCTCGGTCATCTGAGCGGCCCATTGACGGTCGTACTAAACCCTGGTCATCCAGGTGGCCTATTAACGATCAAAATCTTAGGGGGCTAGCGCAGCACACTCGACGACCTCCCTCAAGGGGAGTAGCAACGTCAGTCAATGACGGTCGAAGGGAGAAGCATTTCTTCTTCAACATTGGCTGCCCAAGTCATCACTTGTATGACGCCATCGGGCTGGTTGACACAACCACCTGCCCAGCTTAAGGACTTTACTCCTTAGATAGCCAACCAACCAGGTTGGCCATCCCACGCAATAACCCTCTCTACGAGAGGGTAGCGCGATCGAGCAACGACGAGAAGTGTCTCTTATCCAACGCTGACTGTCCAAGTTATCACTTGGACAGCACCGTAAGGCTGGTTAACACGACCACCTATCAAGCCTAAGGGCTTAGCTCCTTAGATAACCCAGCAACGGACACCGGCAAACCCAGTTGGCCACCCCGTGTGACACATCATACAAACACAAAAGGCAGTAAAGATCAATGTACGCCAACGGAAAAGAATTCCTGTTTTATTGCATTTAATTGTGTTACACTGTTACATCAGTACAAAAACAAAGAGGAAAACACAACGGCTGTCCTTTGCTGTCATGGGGGATCCCCCACAGGGTCTTCTTTGCGCTGCACCGCTCTGTTGGATTGATTAATGAGTTCGGCTGGAAAATTGGGATCAATCAGCCGCGCAATGCGCCGGCCGACGTTGATCCCCTCCAACAGCCGCACATGCAGCATGCCTTGAAGCCCGATGGGATGGATGCAAAGGGCCAGATCATTCTCCAGGTCTGTGATTCAGTCAACATGCCGCTTCCTAATTTTATTTGTCGATCGTCCTCTTTCAAGCGGGCAACCTCAACCTTCCGCTCAGCGTTCTCCGTCTCCATCCCCGCCAGAACAGCCTCCAGGGCAGCAGTCTACTCACGGAGCTCCCCTCCAAAAGCGGCCAGCCTAGCCTCCAACCAGGCGATCTTCGCATCTCTATCCGCGATTATACGATCGCGTTGCTCAACCTCCAGGGAGAAGGCAGAGATCAGCCTCCTCGACTGCACAAAACAAAAGCAAAGTGTAAGTTACAAATACAAGGAAGAAAGAAGTGCAAGAAGGCCATTACAGGAATCATACGTCATAAATCTTCCTCGAGGGCCTCACAGGCCTGAACTCTAGACCTGACCCAGTTGGCGGTGGACCAGGTGGTGGTGGACTAAGAGTATCCTCTCGTGCCAGGCTCGCCGCTGCCTCATCCAAAATGCGATCCAGGAACGCATCAGTGTCACCCAAGGCAGCCGCGGGCTCCTCTCTTGTAGCCTCTGAAGTAGCCGCTGTAGGCTCCTCTCCGACGGCCTCTAGAGCAGTTGGTAAAGAGTCGAGCCCCGCTATAGGCTCCACAGCAGAAGTCTGCGTAGCCGCCGCCGGATCACAAGCCGGATCCTCCATGGACTCCATCCACACGGCGCCCGAAACTACTCTTGACGCAGGCTGCGCCAGGATGACTCCACTTGCCTCCGCCGGCCAATCTTCAAAAGTCTTCTCCACGCCCGCAGTGCTACTGGATCCGTCGTAGATCCCGGCTACCACATAGTCGATCAAGGACGACGACGACGAAGGTGTCTCCAACACCTTCTCTGGCAGCGGGCCAATAAAACTTTCATCCATGGGTCGCATGCGGATGAGGATGCCTTTGGACTCCTCCAGGTTCGTCATCCTCACGGGCGGCATAGGTTTCCTAATGGGGGAGGGCGGACCCCAGTTAGCTTTCCTCGTTTCCGCCCGGGAAACCAAAAAATCCCAGATAAAGTCATCGGGGTTCTCCGTTATTGCTTTCGTCAGCCACGGGGACGACGTCCTGAAGTACACCTCTGGAACCTGGCCCCACTCTTTCGCGATGGGCCATTTGTCCCCCACGCTCACGAAGAAGAACCGGTTCTTCCAGTTCTTCAACGAGTTGTGAATGACTTTATTAATTGTTATTCCAGTACGGGAGGAGAGTGATATCCACTCGCCCCCTAGTTCACTTTAAACAAAACCCTAACGCCAGACATCCTAAACTTCTTGCCAAACTTTCGAGCAAAAATGCACATAGTGCAGAGATACCTCGCGACGTTGGCATGGAGCTGAGCAATGGGTACTCGCAGGGCCTTCATGATCGACTCCAATTCCTCCGGCAATGGCAGGCGGAGCCCGCTCCTCAGATGGGCCTCGTAAACAGTGATGTGCCCCTCCGGCGGAGCGTAAGCCCTATCGTCCTTACCCAAAACTCTCCAGGCAATCTCCTTTAGAATATTGAATTCGACGCACAGAGTTTTGACGTCGCTTTCTCTCAGAATGGAGGCAAAATCGGCGGCGGAAGCCATTGTTGCACAGAAGGTTAGGTTTTCTAGAAAACACTCTTGAGGAGTTGAAATGAAGAAGACGACAGATTGAAGGTGTAAGTGATTTCAAAAATACGGAAGGAAAACTTAAGCGCTAAGCATAAAACCCCTCATTAAGAACGCCGTCAGTCCTGCCACGTGTCACCTCCCTACTTTACCCTATAAAAGGACGGATCTCTGGCGCATTAATGGCCAGGATCTCCGGCCAACCAAAGGGAGAGACGTGTCACTTTCTGCCCTGTAAACTGGCTAAAAACTGACAGAAAACGCTTCTAGAATTGGCCAAGACGGTCAATAGTTCTGTCACTCCGGAATTGATTAGGACGGTCAACAATTCTGGCGCTCTGGAATTGACCAGGACGGTCAACAAGTCTGGTGCTCCGAAATTGATCAGGACGGTTAACAATTCTGGTCAAACTCTCCTTTATGCCTTTCACAAAGTTCCACGAGATCCTCAGAATAAGGAATGGCATCTCATCATGAGCATACTGGAGGCCGGACTTCTGGCCACCAGCATGGGGGCTAGTGATTGGTATACCAGAAATGGGCTGACCCCAAAAAGTCAACAAAGGCCCAAAAGGGATGGTCAACATTTCTTGCAGCCCCGAACAGGCCCAGAATTGAAAGGTCCAGACGGTCAACGCTGGCGTTGACCATCCGCGTGCTACACTTTAGGCCCAAAGGAGGCTTTTCTACTGTAACGGGTCTGGTCCGTTTAGACTCACGAATCATCAAAAGGCCAACAACGGCTTTCCAGGGATTTTCCACAGTCCCAGCTAGCACCAAAGGAAAATTTGACAATATTGGCGCCCTTCACATAAGAAGGCGCCAGATTTACCCAAATCCTTGCCAACTAAGGCTCTCCAACGGTAACATGCACGGAAGGAAAGCGCCCGATTTGAAAAGCTGTTGGCCGCCTCAGAAGGAAACTATCTTGCATGATTTGGCAACTAACGCCTGCTCCCAATGGCAAGCCCGCCAGCAGATCACGAAGGCAGTCACTCCTTCCAAAGAAGGAGGATCATCCTCTCAACTATAAAAGAAACCCTTGACGCACCATTGAGGGCACGCTTTCAATTACTCACCAATTGCATACGCTTTCATTAAGACTTTCAATTGCGCTCTCAGACATTGAAACTCTCAGAACTGCACAAGCTCTCTACTACGCAAACTCATACACCAGCAACCCTAAGGCAAACAAGAGAGCCCTCACGGCCGTTTACTGCCTTCCCACCTTCTAAATTCAAGAAGGTTTCATATCTCTCTTACGTCTGGAAAAAACACTCTCTTTGTCTCTCTCTTTCTCTCAATTTCAGTTTATTTCTTTCGAAAACTGTTTGACTGATTTGAGCATCAGAGTGTTTTCACTGGAACAATTTTCCGCCGACACGCTGACCTCCTGTTCTGTTTAGTGGTGTGCAGGATCCAACTCAGGAAACGGAGCCGGAACCATGACAAGAAGATCCACCGAATCTGTTCGAAATTCGTATCCAGAGACGCATTAATATTAATATTAA
>JAODPA010131585.1:0-16813 GCA_025585075.1 Nepenthes mirabilis | reverse complement strand
AAATGAAAAAAACACTAATTTCCTTTTAACCTCCCTCTCTTCCCACTTAGTTGCGGCATCAAAATTCGAAAACTTTGGCTTCCTCCCGCGCATCTCCATCTCTTCTCCCTCTTCATCGCTCATATCCTCTTTATCAGGCTGTTTTCCTCTGCTCCTCCTCCTCTCCCTCTATTTATCTGTACCCTTTTTTTCCTTCTGCTCGTTGTTGGGTTATATTAAAATTAGGCTATATCCTAACTATGTTGCATTTTCTCATGAAGTTAATCAGATTGAATCGGACAACTTATACATATGAAGCAAACAACATTCGCTGGATCGACCCTAAATTGAATTTCACAGAAAAGATTTGGACCACCACGGGTCAAGGGTTTTAGGAGAAAATATTTACCAGTATAATTGTTCTTCTGGTGTTGTTTTGAGCAGCACATTGGCTATTATCATACTTGGTACTCAAGCTGGATTCTAAACTTATTTCAAGGCCCCTATACTTCATGCTTTAAGCCTATTTTAGTTGCCCTTCCCTTGCCATTGGACGACCTTGTCGGTTTGAGCTTTTGCTCATATGCCAGCGTATTACAAGCCAAAAAAAAAAAAGAAAAAGGATGGGAATAAAATGAGTATGCTGCAGAACTGATGATATGTTCTACCTACAGAATGGCATTCTTAAATTTCTCAAGTTCTTGCAGAAAGCACTTGATGCATTTTATGCTTCTTGTACTACAGCTATGTGCTGATAGTACATGCTTTGAATTTTGAACATGAACTGCACCATTCTCATATTCTGTTTCATCTAAGTCCAGTTTGAATAACTTACCAAGCATTTACTGAGAAGGAAACTCCTGGGTGGATCTGGGTAAGTTAGTCAAGCTCTGACTCTGTGCAAAAAACTGTCAATCAAGGTCATACTAAGTGGCTCAATTCTCTTTCTATAGAAGTCGTATGGTATCCACTAACCAATTGTAAAAGACTGAATACTGATTGTTCCTGCAGAAAGCCAGCTTGTCTGCTAGAATTATTTAAGTATAGAGCTGCTTCTGTGTCTTATTAGTAGAACGGTTAACCATCTGAGATCTTAATTCTCTGTTAGCAAATTATTGTAGTGGGAATGGTTGAACTGTATGTTGTGATCAATACCAGTCAAAAACGACCTGAAGTAGTCAAAATGGGTTATTTTCTTTAGAAATTGCATCTGTTGCTTTTCTATTACTAATTGCATCTGTTTTGGGGGATACAAGTCTTGAATTAATTATTATTGCATTAAATATGCATTGATTTCTAGAGTTCTATTAGGACCCTTTTATTTTTTATTGTTTCTCATACTTTCAATGGTGGGAATCTTATCCTGACAACTTAGACAGATAGGATTATGACTATATATTATAATGTATTGGGCCCATTTTATAATCCTAGACGTCTAAACTATTAATATGAAATACTCAACATTAAAAGTATGAGATAATTCTAATAGCTCCCAGATTTCTAATGTAACGTGCATGGCTGTCATCTCTATTATACTTTTTCTGCATGTTAGTCCCTTTTCACCACATGCTTGCAAAGGCTAGTCATACTGCTGTTTTTTCTCTGAAGAATTTGAGATATATTTAAGTAGATTTGTCCGACTTTCAGGATGAAATGGTATTGAAGCTCAACAGGGTGAAGTAGTGAACTCTTCTTATAATTGAATTAAAGGAGGTGACTCTTTCACTTCATAAACCTCCTCCCCGACAAGCTATAAGGACCAAGATATTCTGTTAGCATTTGAAATTATGCTATCTGTAGATGTTGTGAGAATTCAGTTAGATCGTTGCACTGGAATATTCTAATCTGCTGATTGCTTGTTCGTTATTCATCAACTTTGATATTGCCATTCAACTCCAGTCTGTACTCAAGATATTTATTTACATTTACTATTAGTGATTAACCTGTTTGTTGAAGAATTACCAAAATCGATGTCGCCCTTACCAGAGATTTCGAGTGTATGAGATTCTTCGTAAATCTTATAATTGAAAAAAATCTGAGAACAAGTACGCAGGGAGAGTTCCTGCTGAGCCATGAACCTTAGTTCTGTTGAACAGCATCAGATTTCTCATTATTTAAGGAAAAAAATCTACAGGCAATAGTGATGGGGGATGGGCTACTTGTTGGGTTTGGTTACTCCGTAATGGATGGCTCAACAAACGGCGGTATCATCAGAAGATCGCACAGGATTTGTGCAAAATTCGGAGTACTGCAAATTGCCTACAGTAATGACCAGAGTGACCATTTGCCGGAGTGGCAAATCTCGGAGTGACTATTTGCCGGAGTGGCAAATCTCGAAGTGACCATTTGTCGGAGTAGGCAAATCTCGGAGTAAAATTCCCGTAGTGGAAATCTGGAGTTGAATTTTCAGAGTAGAATTCCAGAATGAAAGTAGGCTTGAATGGTTTTCACTTGGATGGACAGCAAGTTGTGACGACCAAAGAGGCTAATAACGGCCGAGAACACTAGGTGATGATCGAGGATACCAGCTGATGGCTAAAGAGACTAGTAATGATCAGGGATACTAGCTGATAGCCAAAGAGACTAGTGACGACTAAAGACATCAGGTGATGGTCGAGGACAACTTGATTGGAAAGTTGGCAGCTGACTTTGTAGAGCAGTTGACTTTTTAGAGTTGGCAGGCTTTACAGAGTAGGTAGGTGACCTGTAGAGTATGCACCGTCTGTGCAGAGCAAGTTAACCTGCAGAGTATGCGTCGTCCGTGGGAAGCATGGGAATTGGTGAAGGCGCAGAAAATGACAAAGTTAGTGTGACAAATCATTTATAAGATCAGGTTAGGTGAGCAGATAGGATTTGGAGTCAGAGTCATTATAAAAGCGCACCAAACGCTTCAGATAGATTTGAGTGGTAGGATAGCAACGGTGGAATGGAGAAGGGGAGTGGAACGGAGCAAAGTGTGGAAGGAAGTTCTCGTCATTCACCGTTTGTTACCACACTTGTAAAATTAGTGAGTAGATTACACCACCAGTAAGAGGAAAGAGAGAAGAAGAACAGAGAGAGAAGAGGGAAGGAGAGTTTCCTTATTTTGAAGATTATTTTTTTTGTTCTGTCTTAGGTATGCTGCGGGTATTCTATCTCGAGGGTTCTTGTAACCGATTTTACATAGTGAAAGCTTATTTGGAGTTTGTCCTGTGGTTTTTTCCTTGATTAAAAATAATTTTACGTTAAAAAATATTGTATATTCTTTGTTCCTTGTACCTACTAAATTGGTGGCTGACGATCGATAGGGGGTTCGGGCTTTTCCACCGTGTGCCTATCACTTTTGTCGGCTCAATTTTGTCCGATCGACCTTGCATGTTCTTACCCCCAACAAGTGGTATCAGAGCGATGTTGTAAACTTTTGGTTTGATGGCGTCGTCATCAAGGAGTTTTTCATTTAGTGTGCAGCAATTTAATGGGCAAAATAATTTCATTCTTTGGTAAGAAAGGGTGAGGAATATTTTGACACGAGAAGAAACAGTAAAAGCACTTCGGATGAAGGAAGTCAAGTCGGAGAACATGACGGAAGAGGAGCGGCAAGATAAGAGGGATCTTGCTAATTGTACGATCAAATTATATCTTACAGACAATACTTTTTAGGAGGTTATTGACTTGTCGGACCCAGCGGAGGTTTGGGAGAAACTTGAGAGCTGGTATAAGTTCAAGTCTTTGACAACGAGGCTGTATGTGACGAAACAGTTTTATGGCCTGCGTTTGTAGGAAGGGGAAAATTTTGAGAAGCACTTGGATGAGTTCAATCGGATTGTGACGCAAATATCAGCCATTGATGAGATGATCAAGGAGGAAGACAAAGCGTTGGTATTGTTGGCGTCTTTGCCGGCCTCGTACGATCATATTGTCATGACGCTATTGTTCAGAGAAGATACGCTTAATTTGGATGAGGTCATCATTTCCTTATTTATGAATGAGTTAAGGCGGAGGGAAAGCGGTGAGACATCACGGGAGCCGAGTCTGCTTGTGGCGACCAACGGTCAGGGACAAGGGAGATCGAGGAACCGAGGCAAAAAATTGGAGAGGAGCAACGACTGGTTCAAGTTTCTGGAGAAGACGTGCTTCCATTGTGGCAAGAAGGGCCACATGAAGCGGGATTGCTCGCAGAGGAAGTAGGAGAAGGAGGTTGGAGGCCATCGTCAGGAGAGACGGGATTATGATGATGATCGAAACATTATCGCTCTCTGTGAAGACCTCCTGGTTGTCCACGCGGGGAATTACAGAGCCTACCAAGCCAGGAGATGAGTTGGGTGATGGATAGTGGTGCCTCACACCATGTGACATTAAGGAAGTCCCACTTCATGAACTATACCCCTGCAGACTACGCGGTATTGAAGATGGATAACAATGGTTTGTCGAGGGTTGTTGGCATCGGGAAGTTTGCTTGTGGACAAGCAATGGGAAGAAGGTCGTGTTGAATGGCGTGCGACATACCCCTAACTTATGGTTGAATGTGATTTCAATCGGGCAGTTTGATGAAAAAGGCTTTAGAATAGCGTTTGGAAATGGCAGGTGGAAACTCACCAAAGGCACCTCGTTTGTGGTAAGGGGAAGCAAGAGATTAGGTCGGTACCTGATGAAGGCTTGGTTGTCAAGGTTGATGCCAATATGACTAACGGGGATGTTGGTCAAGGTGGTAGGAGGAGGTGGCCAAGGTGGAGCGTAAGAGAAAATGATTCGACCGCGGAGAAAGAGTTGAAAGGGAGTTGGACTACTCCAAGTTCAGTAGAGTGGAAGAAGGTATTATTCAGACTTGCGGAGGCTGACGCCAGGATCCCAATTGAGGGGAAGCTGTTGAAAGGCGGGTGATGACGGTCGCCGGGTAAAGGCGAAGATTCCCCAAGGTCGTGAGGGGAAGTTTGTTGAGGTTTGGTCACTCCCTTGTGGGTGGCTTAACAAACGGACGTGTCATCAAAAGATTGCACAGGGTTTGTGTGAAATTCAGAGTGCTGTAAATTGGTTGCAGTAATGATCAGAGTGACCATTTGTCAAAGTGGGCAAATCTCGGAGCGACCATTTGCCAGAGTAGTAAATCTCGGAGTAACCATTTGCCAAAATAGGTAAATCTCAGAGTGGAATTCCCGCAGTGGAAATCCGGAGTGAAAATTTGGAGTAGATTTTCCGGAGTGCAATTTTCAGAATAGAATTCCATAATAAAAGTAGGTCGGAATGGTTTTCACTTGGATGTACAGTAAGTTGTGATCGTGAAAGAGACTAGTAATGGCCAAGGACACCAACTGATGGCCAAATAGACTAGTGACGATCGAGGATACTAGGTGATCGCCGAGGACACCAACTGATAGACAAAGAAACTAGTGACGACCGAGTATACTAGGTGATAGTCGAGAATAGCTTGACTGGAAAGTTGGCAACTAACTTTGTAGAGCAAGTAATTTTCCAGAGTTGGCAGCCTTTGCAGAGTAGGTAGTTGACCTGTAGAGTATGTGCCATTTGTGTAGAGCTGATTGATCTGTAGAGTATGTGCTGTCTGTGGAAAGCATGAGAACTGGTGAAGGCGTAGAAAATGACAAAGTTAGTGTGACAAATTATCTGTAAGATCAGGCCAGGTGAGTAGATAGGATTTGGAGCCAGAGTCATTATAAAAGTGCACTAGACGTCTAAGATAGATGTGAGTGGCAGGATAGCAACGGTGGAACGGAGAAGGGAGTAGAACGAAACAAGGTGCGGAAGGGAGCTCTCGTCGTTCACCGTTTGCTGCCACACTTGTAAAATCAGTGAGTAGAGTATATCACCAGTGAGAGGAAAGAGAGAAGAAGAACGGAGAGAAAAGAGGGAAGGAGAGTTTCCTTATTTTGAAGATTATTTTTCTTGTTCTGTCTCGGGTGTGTTGCGGGTATTTTGTTTCGGGGATTCTTGTAACCAATTTTACATAGTGGAAGCTTATTTAGAGTTTGTCATGTGATTTTTTCCTTAATTAAGAAGGGTTTTCACATTAAAAACGTTATGTATTCTTTATTCATTGTGCTTACTAACTTGGTAATTGATGGTCAACAGAGGGGTTCAGGCTTTTCTGCTGTGCCTATCATTTTTGTCTACTCGGTTTGTGACTGACCGATTGGAATTCCTTACCCCAACACTATGCAACTGCATCATCGTATAATGGGGGTCAGCTTCCCTAAAACTACCAGCTTGCCCATTCCAATGATGATCCTCTCATATTGCCCGGACATTTCATGACTCTAATATACCATCGTGAAATCCTTGAATAATCATTTCAAAGGGAGAATAGGAGGAGGAGCAAATCAATGGAAAAAGATGTGGGAAATCATATTTTCGGAGTCCAAAAATTGAAATTCTATCATTCATCCCTTTTAAAAAGTACTTTGAAAACGTCATCTTTGAAGGAGAAGATGAGCCATGGGAAGTTGAAGTTGCAGAGAGGGGATCTGAGCTGCTTGCTATGCCCTCGTCATTGTATTGTATCAAGCAGCTTTGATGTTCTGTGCCTCATGACACTCAAACTGAGGGGGTGCTACCTCAGTTGCAATCCTCAAGATACATGGATTTTCCATTCTGTTTCCTTTTTTTTTTTATTGGGATCAAATCAAAATAACCAGACTTGAAGAGAGGATATGGGAGGGGAAGTGAGGTTTTTCTGTTAAAGGCTTGGGGATGAAGAAGCAATTCAGAGTGCCTTGGAATTTATAGAAAGGTATGTTTAGGCCAAACAATAGTAAGTACCGGTCATTGTTAAAAAAAAGGGCCACAACCTTTTTAACCTGATGTGCCGCCCTTCACTTTTCGTACTCAGTGCAAGGGATTGGGACCCCATGAATCACTTTTGGTATTAAATACATTTGTCTGATGGGATATGGGACCCCATGAGTCAGTAGCTTTGTTTTCATCACAACCTTCCATTTTCACCCTTTCTGATGTCATATGTGATGGGGGTCGAAACAAAATGGGTATACCAAAATCCAATCCGTAGTAAGTTGGAAGGGTTACTGGGTGCCAATAAAGGTTCTGGAGACATTTAGAGAAACAGACAAGTGTTAGTAAGACTGGCTGACCACGTCTGACGAGCTCGGTTGAACCCCCTAATCGGACAAGCTTCACGCCAAGAGTGCCAACCTACTGAAGAATCTTGTAGGACTACTTGAGCTCCTTAGAGGCAAGTCTACTTTTATAATCAACTAAAGCAGCCGAGACTACTCATACAACAGGTTGAAACTGTTAGGCCTGAGCCACTGAATGGTTTTATCCTTAGAAAGGATTATAAACTCAAAAAACTGATGTGACGTTCAAGAAAGGAAAAAAAAAAAATCACGCATACAGAAAGAAAATTAGCGGCCATAGTCGCCAAAGCCAAAAGAGTAAAAAGGCAATCTAAAAAGTTAAGATTTGGAAGGTTAATCATCAGACAAAACCACTGCCCACTAGACACAAATGATATCCTGCTAGCCCCTTAGAAAGAGTCGTTGATTGCATGTAAAGCATGCCCTCTCACACTTCAATGGGACCCTCAAAGAGAGTCGTCGGCGCATGAGGAGCACCCTCCTCACATGATACAGAGAGGCCCTGCATCAAAGGAAGAAGGGCTTTATTTGGGTTGACTTTTCGAGAGCTTGGCCATTCTCTCAGCCTCCCAAGCATTCCTGAAAACTCACATCCTTAAAGCTCTCGTAAGGACTGTGAAGGCACTTGAAGGCCTCAAGCAGTTATTCTTCTCGGAAGAACATTTACTCTCTCAATCATTTAGCATATTTACTATCCAATCATTCATACTTTTATTATGATGCATTCATTCATTTATTTTCCAGCATTTGAGGCTAAAACTTACTCATGAGCAGTTTTTGGTGCCTCATCGGAATTTGTTTTGCCTTACGATTGAATCCCCTTGGAACACACTAGGGATCCCTAATGGTCTGTACAAATGTTCCTCCTACCACTTCATACAGCTGTGATAAGTCAAACGCTTACTTCTTAGGTCCTTCATCCTGCTCACCCAGACCAAGAGATCGTTATCGGTCTTCTTGGTAGGAAAACATCCTTCCCGACAAGATATAAGGAATAAGATATTCTGTTAGTGAATGAAACTATTTTGCCTGTAGATTTTATAGGAATTCAATTGATTCTGATGGTTGCTCTATCATTATTCATCAATTTTTGATCTTGTCATTCCATTCCAGTCCGGTCAATCAGTACATATGATACTTATTTAGATTTACTGTTAGTTATTAGCTTGTTTGTTCAAGAGCTACCAAAATAGATGTTGCCCCTACCAGTGCATGAGATTTTTGGGTGTATGTTATTCTTAGTAAAGCTTATAATCGGAAAGAAAGAGAACAAGTACGTAGAGAGAGTTCATGCATTAGTTCTGTTGAACAGCATCAGATATCTCATTATTAAGGCAATAGGGTGGGGAGGTTCTATGCAACTGCATCCATACATAAAGAAGGGGGGGGGGGGTCCGTCCCTTAAACTACCAGCCTGCCCATTCCAATGGGCATCCTCTCATATTGCAAGGAAGTTTCATGAGTCTGATGTACCATTGTAAAGTCGTACTTCTCTCTGTCATCACTCAGATCAGACGCGAAATTCTTTGAAAATCATTTTAAATGGAGAATAGAAAAAGGAACAGACCAACGGGGAAATCATATAACATAGCCATCAGAGAAGACACAGACTTTCAGAGTCCAAAAATATGAAATCTACCCTTCATCCCTTTTAAAATGTACTCTGAAAATGCCGTCTTTGAAGGAGAAGGTGAACTATGGGAAGTCATTTTGGAAGTTACAGAGAGGGGGTCTGAGTTGCTTGCTGTGTCCTCCTCATGTATTGTATCTAGCAGCTTTGATGCTCTGGGTCTCATGGCACTCACAAACTGAGGTGGTGCAACCTCGGTTGCAATCCTCATGATACGTGAACTTGCCATTCTATTTCCCTTTTTTCTTTGTTTGGGATGAAATGAAAATAAGTTGGGACTGGAAGATAGGAGATGAGAGAAGAGCAGTTTTCGGTTTAAGGCTTGGGAATGAAGAAGCAATTCAGGGAGGCTCGGAATTTATAGAAAGGCTTTTTAGGGCCAAATAATAGATAAGTGCCAGTCCCCATAAAAAAGGACCACAACCTTTTTAACCTAGTGTGCCGCCCCTCACTTTTGGTATTAAATGCATGGGATTTGGGACCCCATGAATCACTTTTGGTACTAAATGCATTTGTCTGATCTGGGACCGTTGAGTCAGCAGCGTTGTTTTCATCACAACCTTCTGCTTTTCAACTTTTTTGCCGTCATATGTGATAATATTGGTATTACCAAAAACCCATCCGTAGTAATCCAGCTTGGGTGACCAGACGTCAGCAAAAGTTTTATAAACATTTCAAGAAATAAGCAAGTGTTACCAAGATTAGCAGACCTTTGTATTGCATCTGGTTTGCGCTTAGCCGATCCCCTATTAAGTTGAAGCAGCTAAGCCAGCCATTGAACGAGTTATCCTTAGAAAGGATTAAAAAATTCTATAAATGACAGGACGCTCTAGAAAGGAAGGCCAAATCAATCCTCTAGACAGCCAATTAGCAGCTATAGTTGCAAAAAAGGTGAAAGAGGAGACGCGCCTGTGAATAACATTTGCAAAAAGCCAAAAAGGTGAAGGCAATATCCCATTATTAGAAGTTAAAAAGGTGAAAGAGGAGGCATGCTTGACGCGTTTGAAATAGCATTTGCAGAAAGCTAAAAAAGTAAAAGGTAATATCCCTTAATTAAAAGTTAAGATTTAGGTTATCCATTATGAAAAACCATCGCCCATTGAACACAGATGATAGTCTGCCAGCCCTTAGAGAGAGTCACTGGCGCATAATTAATGCTCTCTTACACGAAAGACCCCCGATGGTCTGTACAGTTGTTCTTCCGATCACTTTATACGATGTGATAGGTCCGTGCCTACTCCTTAGGCTCTAATGCTGCTTCCCCCCCCCCCCCCCCAAGAGATCAGCAAGTGGTTATCGGCCTTCTTGGTAGGAAATGACCTACTTCCCTGCAATTATTCAACTAAGCATTTCTTACTGTGTCTTTACTATTGGATTGGGGGATCCACTCCGCGGAGCGGAGCAGGATCCCCGTTCCCCTTTACTATTACCCGTTTCTTTTATATTAGGGCCATTTATCGACTTGAATATCGGAGTAGATATCCCAAGAGAAATTCTAGGGGGGGTCTTTCTATGCTCTTGGTTTTCTTGGTGCTATGCAGCATTAATATTACCTATTTCAGAGTTTGGTCTTGGGTAGGCTATCAGTTTGGCAAGGTGGATCTGAATCTCCAAATGTATTAAGATATATGCAGTCTCACTGACAAATTAAATAGTCAATTCTATAATTTGAACCCTATAGGTATTCCTATTTACTTGAGTTTGATATATCCATAGCCGTGGGTTATTCAGAGGCAAATTGATTGCAAATCAGTGGATGTTTTCTACATTATTAATAATATGCCTATGGAGAGGTATCAATATAATCTAAGAGTGTTGTTATGGTCTTTCCAATGGAAAGATTTTTATATCTACCTAACGACTAGGATTAGAAATTATGTAGGTAAATATTGAAAATTATATCAAGCGATTTATATGATTATTCAATCATTACTATTTATCTACTCAAATTTTAATCTTAGTCATTTAATACACATGATGGTCTTTCCACTAGGTTAGCCATAACAGTTATTTTAATTTTATAGGAGTATAAATAGAAATATTTTAAAATTACAAAGATAGTTATTAAATTATTAGTAATGTATTTTTTAAGTTAAAAAATAATAAGAATTCAGAAGAACCTTTTTAAGAGTATCTGTTGGGCTGGTGCAGGGCCTTTCAATTAAAATTGACTTACATAATTTCTGGGTTTGATGGTTGCTTCATTGCTTCTTGATATCTCTCTCCATATATATAAGACGAACGTTAGGTAATTTGATCGCTACAGTTTCGTGCAACCAATAGACATTCTTCTATGAGACAAGTAATAGAAGTGAAGCCCTCATCAAAGATGGCATTGCAAGCATTGGTATTGCTGTTGGGTTTGGTTACTTTCTTGTGAGTGGCTCAATAAACAAATAAGTCATTAAAATTCGGAGTGCTGCAGCATAGTTGTAGCAATGACTAGGAGGACCATTTGCTGAAAAAGACACTCGGAAGTGACCATTTGTTGGAGTGACAAATTGACCGATCGAACCAGTAAGGGGCCGGTCAATAGAAGGTTGACCAGCTGAGAGAAGGAACTGGTTAACATCTTGTTGGTCAATTGAGAAATGAGAGCGGATTTTCGGAGTAGAAATCCAGGAGATGATTTCCGAGGTGAAAATCCGAAGTGCAGATGCAGGAGTGGAAATCCAGGAGAGGATTTCCGGAGTGAAAATCCAGGAGAGGATTTCCGGAGTGAAAATCCAGAGTGCATTTGCCGGAGTAGAATTTTTCGGAGTGGACTTTCTAGAGTGGTTCTGGCCCGTTTAGATTGAAGTCGGTTTGGTTTGAGGCAGGAGTAGATTTGCTGGGAGATGTAAATGCCAGAGTGGATTTAAGAGTTGAGTTGAATTGAATTGCTGGTGGTGGCAATTCCGATGTGGCAATTGATGGAATTGTCGGTTTGGCATTAGCCGGTGAGGAAATTCAGAGTGTAAATGTCGGAGTGGCATTTGCTGGTGAGGAAATCTGGAATGAATTTTCGGAGTGTAAAATATCGGAGTGGTATTTTGCGGTGAAAATTTGGAGTGAATTTTCGGAGTGTTTTTGTAGGGGTGATGCCGAGGGCTAGATTTGCAGAACAGGTAGCTGACTTGTAGAGTAATTGACTTTCCAAAGTGGATAAGTTTTACAGAGCAATTAGTTGATTAGTAGGGCATGTGCCTTTAAAGTAGACTGGTTGACCTATAGAGCACACGTGTCTGAAAAAGTATAGAAATTGGTGTGGTCGTAGAAAAAGATAAGGTTGGTGTGACAAATCGTCTGCAAGATTGGTCAGGTGAGCAAATGGGGATTTGGAGCAGACACACAAGGGAGAGAGAGGTAGGATAGTAGCAGTGCAACGGATAGTGAAACAGAGCTCTTGGTGTTCATTACTTGCTACCACTCTTGTAAAATTGAAGAGAGTAAAGTGCATCACTAATAAGAGGAAGGAGAGAATAAAAATAGAGAGAAAAGAGCGAAGAAGAGTTTTTTTTTACTCTGAAATTATTTTTCTTATTCTATCTCGGGTGTGTAGCGGATACTTTGTCTCAAGATTTTTGTAATCAATTTTACATTGTGGAAGATTGTTTGGAGTTTGTTCCGTAGTTTTTTTCCTTCACCTTGTGAAGGGTTTCCACTTTAAAAATATTGTACAATCTTTTATTTTTTATACCCACTAAATTGGTAATTATTAACTGACGGGAGGTTCGGATTTTTTGCTGCGCTGGGTTGTGTGTGAATTTTGGTATTGGACCCCAACAAGTGATATCAGAGACAGATTGTAAACCTTGGGCTTGATGGCGTCGTCGTCGAAAAATGCGCCATTTAGTGTGGAGCAGTTTAATGGCTAAAATAATTTCATCCTTTGGAAAAAAAGGGTGAGAAATATTTTAATTCGGGAAGAAACTGTAAAAACACTATAGAGGAAGGAAGACAGGCCGGAGAACATGACGGAGGATGAGTGGCAAGACAGAAAGGATCTTACTAATTGTACAATCAAGTTGTGTATTGCGAATAACACTCTTTAAGAGGTCATTGGCTTGTCGGACCAAGCAGAGATTTGAGAGAAGTTTGAGAGCCGGTACAAGTCTAAATCTTTGACGATGAGGTTACATGTGAAGTAGTTTTATGGACTACGTCTATCAGAAGGAGGGAGTTTTGAGAAGCACTTGGACGAGTTCAACCGAGTCGTGACGCAGATGTCAGCTCTTAATGAGAAGATCAATGAGGAAGATAAAGCATTGGTGTTATTGGCATCTTTTCCAGCCTTGTACGACCACATTATTATGACGTTACTGTTCGAAAAAGACACATTTAGATTAGACGGGGTCATAGTTTCCCAACTCATAAATGAATCAAGGCGGAGGAAAAGCGGTGAGATGTCAGGGGAGCCAAGTCTGCTTGTGGTGATCAGCGGTCGAGGACGAAAATATCCAGAGTGGAGAAGGAGTAATGACCGCGGAGAAGGAGCTGATGGGGAGTGGGATTACTCCAGGTTTAGTAGGGTGGAAGAAATATCATTCAAACTTGTGGAGGCTGTTGTCGAGATCTCGGTTAAGGGAAACCTAAAAGGTAGGAGATGACGGTCGCCAGAAAAAAGATGAAGGTTTCCCTCACAAGGTTGTGAGAGAAAGTTTGTTGGGTTTGATCACTCCCTTGTTGGTGGCTTAACAAACGGACAAGTTATTGAAATTCGAAGTACTGCAACCTGGCTGCAGCAATGACCAGGAGGACCATTTACCGGAGAAGGTAAATCTCGGAGGTGACCATTTATCGGAGTGGCAAATTGACAGGTCAGGCAAGTAAGAGGCTGGTCAATAGAAGGTTGACCGGCTGAGAAAAGGATGTAGTCAACATCCTGTTGACCGACTGAGAAATGAGAGTGGATTTCGGAATGGCAAATTCCAGAGTGGAATTTGTCAGAGTGGGAAATCCAGAGTGGAAATCCAGCAGATGATTTTCGGAGTGAAAATCCCGAAGTGAAAATTCGGAGTACAAATGTAGGAGTGAAAATTCGGAATGGACTTTCCGAAGTGGTTCTGGCTGGTTTGGATTGAAGTCGGTTTGGTTTGAGGTCGGAGTGGATTTGCTGGGAGACACAAATATCAGAGTGGATTTAAGAGTCGGAGTGAATTGCTTGTGGTGGCAATTCCAGTGTGGCAATTGATGGAATTACCGGTTTGGCATTTGCTGGTGAGGAAATCCGGAGTAGATTTTCAGAGTTTAAATGTCGGAGTGACATTTACCGGTGAGGAAATATGGAGTGGAATTTTAGAGTGTAAAATGCTAAAGTGGCATTTTGCGGTGGAAATCTAGAGTGCTTTTACAGGAGTAATGCGAAGGGCCAGAGTTTGTAAGATTTGTAGAGCAGGTAGTTAACCAGTAGGGCATGGGTTGTCAGAGTAGAGTAGTTGACTTGCAGAGCACATGTGTCTGGGGAAGCGCGAGAACTAATTAGGTCGTAGAAAAAGATAATGTTGGCGTGACAAATCGTTAACAAGATTGGCCAGGTGAGTAGATGGGGATTTAGAATCAAAGCCTTTATAAGGGTGTATCAGGCACTTCAGGCAAAGTGAAAGACAGACACATAATGGAGAGAGCGACAAAAGAGTAGCAGTGCAACGGAGAGTAAAACGGAGCTCTTGACATTCATTACTTGTTGCCACTCTTGTAAAATTGAAGAGAGTGTAGTACACCACCAGTGAGAAGAATGAGAAAAGAAAAATAGAGAGAAAAGAGCAAATGAGAGTTTCCTTATTCTAAAAATATTTTTCTTATTTTGTCTCGAGTGTATAGCGGATATTTTATTTTGGGATTTTTGTAACTAATTTTATATAGTGAAAACTTATTCGGAGTTTATCCTGTGTTTTTGTCATGAACCCGAACCAAGCAGGTCAATTTAAATAATCAATTACAATTTCTAAAATCTAAATTCCCAATAATTTTAATTAAACAATACTAAGTCCCAAAATTCGGGTGTCATAAACCAAAATATATACTCAAAAATTAAAATCCTCACATGACCTCATCGAACAACAGTCCGAACAAAATAAATACGACCTGCTCTACAATCATCGTGAGAGAGGTAATAATCCGACCGAAAAATCATAATCAAACATAACAAAATATTTTACTATTTCCAACAGATAACAATAAGCTTATAACCGGCCAATTCCATAACCTAAATATATCAAATATCAACACAAACCATAACAAAACTGAACTTACCAAATCGGACGAATATCTGACCGATCATGTCTTTACTCATGTACTGCATCCGAACCTTCTACTCTGAAGGGACAAAACAAAAAGATGAGCCTAATGCCCAATAAGTATCATATTTATTCAAAAGAAGTCCAATAAATCAGAGAGAATGTCAAATGACTGAAAATCTAATCAAATTTCAGAATAAATTCAAATCGCCGATAAAACGAATCCAATCGAAGTCCAAGATCCAATTTTTAAAATTCAATGGTAGTCTCGTACTCCAATCAAATATTCAAATCCAAACAAATGTCCAAATTTTTAAAATAGTCATCGTCGGGACGTATATATATATATATAAACATATATATATTCAAAACCGAGGTGATCCGAACCAATTTTAAAACCGATATCGATCTGAGTCCGAGTCCAAGTCCAAATCTAATGCCCAATCAGCTTGTGATTTGAGGCAGAATCTGATAGCCGGATGCCGAGTCCAAGTCCAAATCCGAGTCCAAGTCCAAGTCCAATGCCCGATCAGCTTGTGATCTGGGGCAAAATCCGATAGCCGGATGATCCAATAGCGTGCGCCGAAATCGAAGCAGCACCGCGACAAATATTCCAAGGGTTCGGATCAAATCATATATTCAAAATCTTTTGTACGAGACATACCAAGCCCAATTATAGGCAAAAATCGGCGAATCTCAAATCCAAGTCCAAAAATCCATATTCCAAATCAAAATCCAATACCAATTGATGCAGAAATACAAATTATGCACCGAATTTGGGTTCTCATTAATTAAAGACTAGCTTGAGGAAGGGTTACACATAATCCCGGTAACCTTAGGCCAAAATCTATGTACTATGTACCCATAGATAAGGTTGCTCACTATGTTTTGCCACCCGCGGCTTTGGGTGCATTATTCAAGTTTGTCATATATATTAGAACGTCCAAATATATTCCAAAGTCAAATCAAATTATCCAAATGGGAAGGGTCACTACTCCAAACCTTTCCTGCCGGCGGAAAGGGATTTTTAAATAACAAATAATCTCCCCGTCGGGAGCTGGCCAGAGAGTCCGATTTTCAAATCCAAATGTAGTGACCACAACCCGGCACGTGCATGTGACTGCCGGCCAATGCAAAGTTTCGTGTATATTTTTATATAAATATATTAATATAAAAATATACAGTGTCCAATAAATTATTCGAACTTTCAGAAAATATTAAATTCTCCAAAATCATAAAACCCAGTCCAACAATCCCCAAAACATCTAATAAATTACACATGCACGTCCAAAATAAATAATTAGGTGTACCAAAAATTTATGCATGTTAGTAAAAATTTTAAACAGTATCCAAAATACATCAGATGCAAAATTAGACAAAAGAGGGGGTTTACAGATACTTGCCTGGACCTCATACTTTACGGATCTGAAGAAAGGATGTCCCGAAGTGTCCGAAATGGCCCTTTCTCTCTCCGCCGTGCGTGCTGCCGCGCCTCTGCCTACACTCCCCCTTCCTGCGCAGCTTCTGCTGCAAGCCGCCGCCACCACGGCCTTCGCCGGTCACCAGCAAACCACCATCGGCACCGCTGCCACCGCTGCTCAACCGTCCTCTCCGAGCGCCGTTCTCTCTCTCCTCCGTGCGACCCTCTGCCGGCAGCTCCGCTGGCCTGGCCATCGACGGCCTCCCTGGCACCACCCAGCCGGCACCGGCACCGGCACCGTTACACGGTCGCCGTCTCCTCCGACGACTTCGCCATCGATCTCCTCGCACACTCACACCGCGCGCCACCGACGACCACCACAGGCCGTTGCCGACCACCACCAGGGTCGTGCCGCCCTCGCCGCTCATCACCGACGCCGGCAATTGTCGAACGGCCGCCTCACTCCCTTCTCCTTCTT
>JAODPA010131574.1:0-44713 GCA_025585075.1 Nepenthes mirabilis | reverse complement strand
TATATTCAACTAAGAAAAATACATTCCAGAACCTACGCGTCGCAGCTCTCGATATATTTTATTACCTCATTTTTCAATACATATAAAGTCGAAGAATGTGCAATTGAATAAAAACGTCGAAAATAAATTTGAAAAAGGAAAGATAATTTTTAAAAAATGGAGAGTGAAATTGATGTGGGTTTTTCTCTGTTATACGGAAGAGGAGAGAAGTAGGTGCAGGAGTGCATAATTGTTGCCAGCGAAAAATCTTGGACTAAATAAATGGAAAGGCAAAACCGACGGATATGATAAAATCATTGATTAGTGGTATAGTGTCTCGGCAAGCTTTCTCTCTCTCCATCTCCATCGGCTCCATGCTTCTTCAACGAATCATTAATTACTGGATTTAATGCCAAAACAAGCTTTCGCTTTCCTCTATTTCCATCGCCCCTTTTACTTATTCAACGCTTCAAATTCGAGCGGAAGAAAGGCCAGGGAGGACCCATAAAAGGAGAGAATAAGAAAGAAAGAAAACTAGTAAAGGAAAGAATCCCAAAACACTGCTATTAGCTTCATGAGTCCCACGTCCTACATTTTACCCATTCCTTCGATCCATCTCCAAATGCCTCCAATCCCTGTCGCACATGCGTTTCTTTATCTACCAAGTTCAATTTCAAACATTGTTTACTGATTGATTTGATTCTTTTATTTTTCCAAAATTTCTGGATGCCATCTCATTGACAGCCATGACAGAGGTCCTGCATTCTGCACCTCACTTCCCCTCATCTCCTAGTACCAGCGATGCCTTATTTCTCAGCCAAACACAGACTTATAACACTAACCCTAATCCTAGTTCCCCCTCTTCTTCTGCGGAAAGAGAGCGTGATTCTAGGGTGAGGGGAGGTGAGGGGGAAGAGCTGAAGAGGAGGGAAAAAGAAAGAGAAGAGCTTTCTCTGTTGGCCCTTCTCGTTGCTGTGTTTCGGAAGTCTCTGATTGCTTGCAAGACTGATAGAGAGGAGCTTTGTGCTATGGAGATTGGTTGGCCTACCAATGTGCGCCACGTGGCCCATGTGACCTTTGATAGGTTCAATGGGTTCTTGGGCTTGCCTGTGGAGTTTGAACCTGAAGTACCTAGAAGGGCTCCTAGTGCAAGGTACATTGTTTTTCTGGCGAATGATTGGTGCAGTATTTGAAGGGGTACATTGTTTTTCTGGTGAATGATTGGTACATTATTTGAAGTATTTCGTGTTATTGGTGCATGATGTGACATGGGTTTTTGCAGTTTGACGCGTAAGTATGATGTGGGCTTGTGTTTTGCATGAAAGATCTTAAATGATGTGTTCTTGATGCTTAAATTGAATTTTTTTTCTGTGTTTTTGATGTTGCATTAAGTTTATTAATTTCGTTTGCTTGTGATAAATAGTCACTTTGGTGGTTTATAAAATTTAAAAAGATCATATTGGCGGGATATTTAGGTTGGTGCCTTATAGTAGTTTGATTGATGATTTGCCACTCATACTTATCTAGCAGTTTTGACAGTGCTATTTCATGTCGAGGAATTGGAAGCTTGTTTTTACCAATTTTTGTTACTCCGAGCTTGTTCTGTTATAACATGTTGATTTGGTGTACAATGTGTGAGATATGTTTCATCAAACTTATCCAAACGACGCAGTGCTTTGTAGTTGCACCAAAGAGATAATTAACCCATGAGGGGACGCATATTTTTCCCCTGATTGTTCCATCAGTAGAAATGCTTTTCCAAAAAAAGCAAAGGATTTAACACGATGTTTAATTCCCCATTGATGGTGTCAGATACTTGGGTAGTTTCATCACTTTAGGTTGAGGGGCATTTTTTTCTTAGGCCTGTATTTAGTTGGGAAAAATTAGTCTCACCATCAGTGATTTATCATCCTGGATGATAAAACCACATACACAAATTGTAGTTTATAGGTGCATAGCATTTGGATGTCAAAAATCATAGACTGTCATGCTGATTATTGATGCATGATAAAGATCCATAGCATTGTAATGATATTAGCTAAATATATCATTACCATGCCTTATCGTAGGTGTTGTTCTTGCATTTGGAGGACACAGTGTGGTAAAGAGTCAAAACATCTAATTTATCTACAATAACAGGCGATCTGGTAATTTCAAGACATGCTGCCAACCCCCAGGGCATTCAGATGAGATAATACATTATCAAACATATGAGATTGAAATGGAGATGTTTGTTTTTAACTAATTCTGATGGCATTTTGAAATTTCTGACAAATTGCGGTGATGCAAAGCCTTTTGCTATAGGAATTAATGGTGCTTCAGAGCTAAATTGTAAACCATAGTAAGAAGCCTCTGTATAATAATACAGAACCAGTACTTCCTTGAAATTATGTCTCAAACTTTTTCCTCATGGACAAAAGCCACACAGGCTGAGATTCGTACCAGTGAATTGCAGGCAAGAGAAACTGCCCATATCATGGACTGTACTCAGCATCTACGAGTAGTTTTTCTTAGTTGTTTCCCCTAAAATCTATATTGCACATGCACATGGTCCAGCCTTTTAACTTCTCGGTCCTGACCATTTGGCTGTAATTTGATTAAACACCGAAAGGGGGCCTATTCAGTTTGAAAGTTGTTTTATGTTTTTTAATTTTCTTTTTCTTTTTCCCTTTTTCATTTCTATAAATTTTCAGAAAACATGCTTATTTGTTTGTTGTAGAAACTTGCCTATTTCCACAATTCAATTCCTATTAGTAGTCATTAGCTATACATATGATTAAAGTTATTAAACAACTCAAACTAGTGGGTCCTTAATGTAGATCTTTCATGCCCCCCTCTCTGATTGTTTTGATGTGCATTTATTTACTTATTTTCTTTCTATATGTGGGGGGAGAGGGATTGCTATTACCATTTGTAGTCATACTGGAGTCCCTGAATTAAGATTAAAAGTTAAATCTCATTGAAATTCTTTGAGAAATGTATTTTAAAAGTTCACTTTGCCTGTGTTTGAACATTGTGTTGGCTAATGCCAACTCCCATGCTATATGCTGGAGTAATATTTCAGAGTAGCATTTAAGTCTAAGGAGTGTTGGTTAATGGATCTTCCTGTAATTTTAGCTTGCAGTTATTTAGTAGTGTCTTAAGAAACCACGCTGAAATCAAATGGGTAGTCGGCCCAATGGAGCATGCTGTTGCTAATGTTAAAGGATCACCATTTCACCAGTACTGCACCCCATTTTTCCTACTATCATATCATCATATTTCTTCCTTCTCATGCGTAGTTAATCCTCTTACTGTCTATTTTATTTGGCATTCTGTAGTGCATCTGTTTTTGGAGTTTCTACAGAATCCATGCAGCTTTCTTATGACTCTAGAGGCAACTGCGTGCCAACTATACTCCTACTGATGCAAAGACGTCTATATACTCAAGGAGGCTTGCAGGTGCATCACTTCCTTGCTTTAATTGTTGGCCTTTATGTATTATGATTCTTTCTTCTAACAGCATAGAATATATTGTATCTTGTTCAAATTTTATCCGTGTATGATTGGCCTTTCTTTATGCTGATGTTTCTTTTGATAGTTTTATCATTAAGTACCAGCATACAGAGTTCACTGAAGTGCTGAATCTGTATTTTCAGGCTGAAGGAATTTTCAGAATTAATGCAGAAAACAGTCAGGAAGAGTTTGTCAGGGACCAATTGAACAGGGGCATAGTACCAGAAGACATAGATGTACACTGTTTAGCTGGTCTTATCAAGGTGCATCATCATTCTAATACTGTTTCATTGTGTCTTTCATGTGCTCATCATTAATGCATCAAACTGATTTAGCCAGTTCTAGATATGTAATTGATGCACCAATTTGGGATAGACTGCACTAAATTTGATGTGCACATCTTTTGATAAGGCTGCCAAAAGTCATTCCTGACTGGCTAGGAACCTATAAATTTAGGCTTCTTGAAAATGAATATCATGAGGGTTTAAGGTGGTTGAGAGCCGACGTGAAAATAATTTGATGACTTTCAGTTTAGTCAGGCTTGATCTAGGGGTATGAAGATAAAACATGATGGGAAGGATAAGGTTTTATGGTTGTTCTAGGATGCTGTTGACCAGTGGTTGGAAAATAGTACTAGGGACATTTAACTTGGCTATTTTGAGGATTTGCGCCATATTTATAAAGTGTGATGAAATTAGATTTAGGGTTTGAAAGTGATAGATTATTTGGTCTGTAAGGAAAGTTATTTGGATGAGCTGACACCAAGATGATTTGTTAGGGGTATGTGAATCCATCCTATGGGTTTTACCTTTCAGTCCATGACCTGGATTAGAGTCAGCTGCTGGGTTTTTAACTTTCCTGAATATGGAACTTTAATGAATTCATTAGAGAGGTGGTCTGTGTATAAGAATCATGATACATAAATACTTAAGGGATGTTAAATTTTTTCCCTACAGCTTCAACTGCTTCAAAATTCCCAAGGGATGTTGAATTTATCTGCTTCTATGATAAGTAGATCTTGCTTCTTTAACTGCATCTCGTAATGCCATCATATTTGCTGTAAGTATAGCAAGATTATATATACGACTAAGGCCCATTTTAATGGATTCTGACACAGTCTCTTTATGTTAAGGCTCTTCCGTTTTGATGCTTCAGGAAATTTAGGTTTTTGTCTTTGTCCATTTGTGGCGTCAATCTTATAAGTTTAATAAACTTTCTTAATTTTTCAATTTGCATTCTGCTTAGAACTTGTTGAATGATCATGTTTTTGTGGGATCTTGTTTTTTCATTCTCAGAAAGCTTTAGAAACTGAAGAATAACAGTTTTTGGTTAATAAGCTATGCAATGCTGTAACTATGGGAAAAGAGTAGAAAGGAGAAGAAGAGTGCATGGAGGGAAGGAAGTGGCTTAGAGACTTACCTTCTGAGAGGCTAATGGGAAATCACAATCAAATTCATGCAAAAATTGCTATGGAACTTCACTAATCGATTGCCTCAGTGTTGCCTATAATTGGTGTTAATATTGCCCGAGTCAACTACAATTATGAACTTTGAGGTCTTATAAAGACTAGGAAATACTTCTTCCTCAACTCGAAATATATCTGAAACATCAATCCGTGAACTCAATGGCTGGTCTCTGCAGTACCAGAGACAAATTACTGACAGCATTTAAATTTGATTTGAAGAAAACAGTCCTGACCATGAAAACTATCAGCCATTATTGCTGCTGGTACTCTAATTCTGATATTCTTCTTTCCTAAGCATATGATTTTAGAATAGATCCGTATTTCTGTTACTCAACAGTTCTGGATCGTATATCAGATATTGTATGATTGCTACTGCTTCAACAAACAGAATGTTTATGTAGTTTTTTTTGTGGAAACTGGAAAACCTTTGCACTGCTAAATGCTGCTTTTAAGCAGAAAATATATGGAAGATCATGATGCTCTTTAATCGCTTTTCGTTTTGCTTGGATATATGTTTTTCCACATTTAGAAACTTACCTTTATGTACTTCTTTGCAAAGGAGGTGATATGTTTTTTTTTTTTTTTTTTTTTTTTTTTTTTTTTGCACCGTTCTAGACGTGGTTTTGAGCTAGATTTCAAATTCACATCTTTGTGTACTTGGTTCTGTAGGCTTGGTTTAGAGAACTCCCTATGGGAGTTTTGGATCTGTTGTCACCTGAGCAGGTGATGCAGTGTGAGTCAGAAGAAGACTGCACCGAGCTTGTAACGCTTCTACCTTCGACAGAGGCTGCTCTACTTGATTGGGCCATCAACCTTATGGTCGACGTTGTCCAAGAAGAACAGTTTAACAAGATGAATGCTCACAACATTGCAATGGTGTTTGCACCAAACATGACTCAGGTGAGTGCAAACAACTAATATTTCTGTCCCGCAAGATCACAAACAGTATGGTTCATTATTTTTGGTTTGTTATAGCAAGATGTTGCTCTATGCATTATGAGGTGTTTGGTCCGTTCGCACTTCCATCTGGTTCTTGAAATGGTTCATTGCATCCTTTGTCGAGATGGGCCTTCACTTTTCGCGGCCGCATTAGGGGATATGTATTGGTATTGAACGTTGAGGGTGTAGAAAAATGCTTTTTTTTCCCCTCTTGACAATAGCAAAAGTAAATTATATGCTAAAATTTGACAATCATTAATAAGCTATTTACTTAGTTTGGGAATTCTATTTAATTTAATCGATATTAATACGGATATCCTTGTAGCTAATTAAAAACTATTCCAAAATCTTTGATCTACGCATGTCTTATAATTCTATAAAACTTGTAAATTTAAACTTTTTAGAAGATTTAGGATTTCAAGTATATTTACAATGTGGAGATTTAATCTTCAAATAATGAAGCAAAGTAAAAAGTAAAAATCCAATACGTATTGATGAATATTTTCTTCCCTCATTTTGGTGCTTCAAGACTCTAATTGTTTCTGTACTCTACATCATCGCACTTACAGCTACTACATTTCCTCTGCATAATCTCGACTGCACACCATTGACCATGTAACTTCACAGGAAAAAAATGTAAAATTGTGTCCTTGATATTGCTCATCAGCTTTGCAAATAATGGCTGGTGTGTTGTTTTCAAACATGTCTTTTTATCAAGTCAAATGCAGTGATGCCTATTTTTATGTTCTACTGAAGATGAAAGTGCACCAGCCTACAGCTGCAGCACATGTTATGACTGCATGTAGTTGTCTTCATCAAGATTCATAGCTGTCAGTTGTACTTGTTATTTGATCAAATGGAGACGGAAACCTGATGCATCTTTTAAGCTGTTATACATTTTACACTATTATTCTGTACCTCGTTAATCATGAGAATAATTTTGTCAGTTTTTTGTTTTTAGGAAAAAAATGGAATTAAAAAGATAGCTTCCTAAATGACGATGACGATTCAAAATATGAAACTAATGGAATAGAAATCTAACTTTTCTTAGATATCTGTAAAACTTTCAAAATTACTAAATTGCTATAATCTCTGAAATATAACAAAATTATGTATACATATTTAATAGATAAACTCATGTCCTTATGAATTCCATCAAATTAATCTTGACCAGAATATGTTCTGCCACAGCTTAGAGAACTCACACTCAGAGAAGATGTGATCTCCTGATTCATCCTGACAACCACAAGACAAAAGTTAGTGTATCAGCAGCAAGACTGCAGTTGTATCGATTGTGTCTGGCCACCTACAACTGAATGAAAGCATGTTGAGGCACAATGTTTTCTCCTTGAGCCATCCTTTCCCAGCTAACTCTGCTCCCTATCAGCATAGCGGGCTTATAAGCTCAGCTGACGTGATCTGTGAAATGATCTTTCACCTGTAGCAGACTTTCCCATATCCAAGAATCTTGAACTCTAGGTCACACTTCCCTAATACTCTGTTAAGTCCTATAGAATGAAATATCAGTATTGCCTCTGTATTGATAGTTTCTGATAATCAGGACAAAATCTTGACTGCTCACCATATCATCGAAATATTGGTTGACTTTTTCCCCAGATTCCATTTCGTTGAAATAAATTTGTGCCCAATACAGACATAACCGACGTTGATACCAATATTTTCATCCATTAGTGGGCATCACCTGACCCCAAATCTGCCCTGTTTCTGAGCAACAGCCTTTGGTTTGACATAGGATATAAAAATTCCACCAATACAAATCTTTGGTATCAATTCTTTAAGCCTTTAGTTTACTCATCTCATGCAAGGCCACCATAGCTTTCGTCCTATTCATGGCTGCACCTGTCCAAAGAAAGTTTCTACACGGTGCTTCTATATCACAAACTACAATCTGGAGAAAAAAAACCTGTGGCCAGTATACAGCAAGACTGAGTAAAATGATCTCAACCAACTGTGCGGTACTAGCATAAGATGAATCTGGAACAGCAGCTCTTTACTCTAGCAGTAACCGTGCCTGCTAAGGCCCAAAATTGGTCAGAGTAGCTATAGAGGATGTTGGAGGGACACCTAAATATTTACTAGTAAGCCTGCATTGAGCAAACCTCTCTATATCAATTAATTTCGTTCATTCACTGTTTATGTTGCTTCTAGCCACTGACTTCACCAAAGTGAGAGAAACTATATTTCAATACCTCCAGAGTAGTTTTATCACCCTTGGCGACCAATAGCAGATCATCAGCAAAGCTTAAGTGAGAAATTTTAAGCTTCTTGCACTTGTTGTGGAAGTGAAAGTTGGGATTGTTGTGCAAGTCCTTGAGCTTTGTAAAGAATTTGATCTCTAGTACAAAAGGTATGCACTAATCCTCTCCCCTTAAGGGACAATGTAAAAGCCCATTGGCCATTACTGAAAATCTACACGTCATGAGCAGTGAACAAATCATAAATCGATGCCTTCCAACAGTGCAAGGACTTCAATTGTCCTTCGCTTTGGTTGGCCCTGCTGTTAGCTACTGTTTTGCTAATATTTTGATTTTGGAAATCAGAATCTGCATATGCTTGGCAGTATTCCAAGGTTGTTGGCTTTTCGCTGTCACAGTGTTTTCCCTTCTGTTGCTCCTCAATTCCTGAGACTGTATGGCAAATGTGGCTCAAGTTTTGCAATGTCTTCAGGATTTTAACTGATTTTGTTTTGCAGATGGCGGATCCCTTGACTGCGTTGATGTATGCTGTCCAAGTCATGAACTTCCTCAAAACACTAATCATGAAGACTTTGCGAGAAAGAGAGGATTCTTGGGCAGGCCCAGCTCCTGCTTCTTGTGCAGGGCCGTCTGATGAGAGCGGCCACCAGAGTCCATCACAGCCTTGTTTGGAGGATTACTTTGCCGATAATAATGAAGAGACTGACAATGAAGATACAGAGCAGTACACAACCGACGATGAACCCCTTGCTGATAGTTCCCACGATAGCATACAATATGATGCAGATGAGTCTGATGAGTCACCATTTCAATTGGTCACCTTCAAGAAAACACATTTCGTCAACAGTTTGAGAACTGAGCTTCGAGTGCGTTCCTGCAATGGTGCGACCGGTCAATCTAGTAATTTGGATATCAGGAAAGAACCACCCTTGACTACTCCAGGGAAGCTGGTCGCGAGACCAACTGAGATGGCCAAGAACTTGTGCAATCTTAGCGGTATAAGTTCAAGAATGGAGAGCATTGAAGCTTGGTGATGAAAGAAGCATGTATGTTTTAGGAAAACTTGCAGAATGACTGAGTTGTGACGGATTTGTTTCCATGTTGCCAAGTGATTTCTTTGAACATTGACTGAGTTGGGATATATGAGATTCCACGGTATGAAAAAACAAAAAAAAAAACGATTGCAGCTTTGCATCAACTATATTAGCAGAACTAATGCATGCCACATTTACATTCCCCTGTATGTTTTCCCTGACCTTCTCGTGTGGTGACTGGCTTGTAAATTAAATGAAAGTGTTCTTATGTTTAAAACAGGAGGACCTAATAAGCGCAGATTGAGATGCCTGTCTTGAATTGCATTTCTGGGTTTTTGGTACATCGAAATGGAATGACGCCACCAGAAATGCCGTAACAAACGCTGTCATCATCAACCTTGTGCAGCCAACCTTGACGGTGGTAATGAAGGAATGATAGAGGTGATAGTGGGATAAAGTAGTGGAGGCAAAAATGGCACATTTATAATAAAAAGTATATTAATTGATTTAAATAGTTATTCAATTATTATAATTTATTTTTTAGCTTTCAATTTTAATCACCGGTAAACATAGAGGTCAACAAATTAGGAGGATCATAACAAGACTTTATTTCTCCATATTCATCTTAGTTCAGTCAACTTCTTTCCCTTAGGACAAAAAATTGTTCAACAGTGGATCTTTTATTATTTTATCAGAGACAGCATGATTGGGTGTTGCCAGTTCTATCAATTATGACAGGACTGGAATAAGCCGTTCATCAATTGGGGTTGATACCATCAAGGGTTAGAAGCACCTTGTATAAATCCGGCCGCCGATCACGAAACAATCCCCAGTTATGCCTCTTGTGTTTGATTTTATCCAAGTCAAATTCTGCAACAAGAACAGCTTCCTCTTTGTCATCAGCAGCTGCAACAATTTCCCCAGTCGGACCTGCAGATAGCATATTTAAATCTTTAGCATACTTGCAAATTCAATCACCCCTAAGAAGTACTGACACACTCCATAAATTTGTAATTTTATAAAAATAAAGATTGGAATATAAATTAGAAAAAGGTTGAAGACTATTTTTGAAGGTACTATAACAATTTATATTTATTGACTCACCACTAAGCATGTATACTAGTAATTTTTTTTTATACGAGAAAATAAAAAATATATATTTTTATCGTTATTTTTATATAAAGGAGTGCTGCCCGTCTAATATCCTTATTGCTAGAAAAAAAAAAAAAGAGTTGGTGTTTTGGTGTAATATCTGTATCTTATGTCAATATCCGTGCTTCTTAGGATGACAAAGATAATTCAAACTTAACAAATGCAGAACATTGACATTGGCAATACCTGCTATGAAAGAGTTGCCATAGAATGTGATCTCACTTTTGCCATGCTCGGTCTGAATTATTTCCTTCCCAATGCGATTTGAGGCTACTACAGGCACCTGATATCAACAAATAAGTTAAAACACTTTCCCATGCTGGCAATCGAACCACGCCATCACGGACAAAATTCATTTGGCAATGAATGAAATCGGAGTCAACTTCATGTGAATTGTTCATATGCACTTAGGGAAAACTATGATGTTCGATGACAGAAATTTGGAAATCAAACCTCCTATATTCTCCCATTTTCATTCCAAATGAGAGTTGTGCACGCTTTTTTATTTGTTGGTAATATTTCATGGAGTTGGGTTAAACTCGGGGTACATAACCTAAGCGACAAAGACCAAGTGAGAAAGCAATGTTTAGACTCCTGAACACCTAGGAGGTAAATAAGTCTTTGTTGCAAAAATTATAATTTGACTTTTTGTAACTTAAATACATGTAAAGAAATATTTATCTAGATACTAAAATTAAATCATCACTATTTTCACCCATTTACCATAAATAAAATATGAAAATAGATAGAACATAATATTTTAGTGACGAAGAAAAAAATTTTAAACAACTTATTCAAATTATAAACTAACAAAAAGACATACTAAACCATCTATTTGCTAAACTTGAACACATGACTATCTAAGGCTTACCCTAGATATGCAAAACTATAGCTACCTAGATTTCATCAGGTTTCTTCGAGTGGATCTTCGATTGATTTAACTTCTTTAACCAAAGCACGCCTCAAATCTAAGGAGCTGGATATCTGAACTCCATAAATTAGCTCCATAGATTGTAGGCTAATCAATTTAATGTTTTCATATTTTATAAGAGATCTCACAATGACATAGTATTCATCTTAATAGAAGAAGAATATCTTCAAAAGAAATTGTTCTTTCAATATTTAGCCTTGGATGTTCAAAGATAATTTTTTCAAACTTTACTCTCACTTCGTTTTACCCTCTTTTGTTCGGTGTTCATACCATGAAAGAAGCATAGGAGTTTATAGAATAAACTTCCGGTCAAAGCAATTCAATGGTATGAGTAGTAGGCAAAAATTGGATTTTCACTCGAACATAAGTCGAGTGAACATTGCGTGAAAAAAAGGATCGACCTTTTGATAGAGCTTCTGATATAAAAAGACCTACGACCCTAATTTGGAATCTCGTAACTTGAGCTATTATTTTATAGACAACATGTCGGTAGTCTCTGAACATTAAGTGCCTATCCAGCAGGATATGTGCGGGCTTAGTAAATTGTCTTGATAGCTTCTAGTCACGTGCCAACCAATCTATGAACACATGTCAAGAGTTGCATATTTTTGCTTGAGCATTAATCACTCAAATATCGGGAAAACATGACCCTGTTTGCGTGAGCCTTTGCTTGTGTGAAAAATAGTCCAATCACATTAATTGAATCTGAGCCTAAGCATTTTTACCGAGAGATAAGATGTAAATGATATATTTTAAATACAACTTAATATTATGAAATTTGCCTACCACTAAATATAGACCTTACATCATGCACCAAGCAAATCCAAACACA
The DNA here is from genome assembly GCA_025585075.1 of Nepenthes mirabilis. Lineage (NCBI taxonomy): Eukaryota > Viridiplantae > Streptophyta > Magnoliopsida > Caryophyllales > Nepenthaceae > Nepenthes > Nepenthes mirabilis. The sequence goes on along the minus strand of JAODPA010131574.1, from coordinate 32,670 downwards.
CAGTAACAAGAATCAAGTACATGACTACATATCCAATTGTATCACCCGAAGTCCTCCTTACCAACTGCTTACCCGTGCAGTTGGTGCCACACAGACTCCAAAATACAGAGAGCATGGTCATATCTGTACAGCCTAGGGCAACCATAGTTTGCCCTAAATCACAATTGCTTTCCTCGCATCACTGGCTGGACAATTATGCATAAAACAGAAAACATGGAAATAAAGAGGTGTTGATACTATGAAAGATCAATCATGGACAGAAAGCATGTAAAGCTTTTAGAGTTAATGTCTAAACCCGGAACAATAAGTTGCAAGGTTGAATTAAAGTTTCCCATATATGTGAGGTTGAAACAAAGTTGCAAGATCTATATTGTAAATATCAATTGATATATACACGTATCAGGCTCTCAATACTGATATTTTCTGATAATACGAAAATATTGAGATATATTGCCGTATCGGTAATATATCATAGTATATAAGCTAATATATTTGATATTTAGCCTACATATCAACTGATATAACATTTTCAACTTATGATTCTTAAATTTTTTTTCTTTCTAATATATTAAATATTGATATGGCCGTGAGTAATACCGACACTGACACAAACACCAATATTGTCATCCATGGACATACCACATTGGCCCCAGCATGCCCTTGCATCACTCGCTTCCAATGATCACGAGAATCAAGTCCTTGATCCTGAGGTTCAGAACCAATAGCTGTGGGGTAAAACAATATCTCTGCACCTTGAAGTACCATAGCTCGGGCGGCCTCTGGGAACCACTGATCCCAACAAATTGCTGGCATATTGAAAGGAAAATTCAGGCAGAAGTACGAAACATACAAGGTTATTGCTTCTATAGCTTCTTGTTTATATGTATAAAGTATAAAGCAAAGCTAAAGCCCATAGCAGTTGCATTGCTGGGATGGAAGTCGAATGTGGAGGAATGAGGATGGATTCATATTGATAATATTCCATATGTAGCATATCTTACACTAAATGAAAGTGACAACTCTAAAAAAGAGAGGATAAAACATACCAACTCCAATTTTCGCAAATTTAGTTTGGAAAACCTGTTCAACAAACATGATTTTGCAGTGAGTTTTGATGTGCATATCACACTTGCCCAATCCATAAGAGGGGGTAAAAAAACGTCCACGTGAAAACTTCATCAAATTTGACCCAGACTATGAAATAACATGAATTTAGTAAGTTCAGCGATTTGGATAGAGTACAACAAAAGCCTAAGTTCCTATCAGTATCCAACAGCACCAAGATGTTTGTAAACCAACTTCAGATACTCAACTTAGCTAACTAGTAATAGTAGTTACCAACTTACTCGGCTCACCAATATTCTAAAATTAACGTGCACTGATTTTCTCTCTTTTATCAAGTAAAAAGTTAGTTTAGGCCATCATCTCTTTTCTCATAACCTTCATTGAAGTCTTAATCTCAGGGCCTGGGCTAAACTATAATATCGTGAAAATGCTTCTTGTTTTCCAAGTAGGCAGAAAACGTCATTACTCGTGTGCAATCAAGTATTCCATTAAACATAAATGCGATCACTAAAGATCCACAATAACAACAAAAGCCTTTGAATGTGCAACAGATTTTAATCATATTCAAACATCATTTGACTAAATTTAAAAGGTCTAAAATTAAAGAAGCAATACAGCACAAACTTGGGCTGAAGCATTGCAAGCACTCACCTTAAAGCCTGTGTCACCAGGATTGAAATAGAATTTCTCCTGATAGCCTGAAAAGAAACACACTTCATCATACTGAAAACTAGTGGAAATTAGAAAAATGTTTAACTTAAAAATGTATATTTGCATTTTAAATACCTGGGCCATCTGGTATATGGGATTTGCGGTATATTCCAAGATCTGTGCCATCAGCATCAATGATAGCTATTGAGTTGTAATGAGCATTGTTTGCCTCTTCAAAGAAGCTAACAGGTATAACAACCCCCAATTCTTTTGCAAGTTTCTGCATCCTGCCAAAATTCACATGCAAAAACATTATTAGTCCAACAACAAAAATATACTGAGAAGTTAGAAGAAAAGATACTCGTTTAATCGCCCTCCTTTAGGACTACCTGACACTGTAAGAGTGCAATGTTGCACATTAGGCATTAAATGAGGCATCAAGAAATGAGAATTGGACAACAGTTGAGTTGTTAACAAGTAATATATACCTTAAAATTGTAGGATGGCCCTTATAAGGCTTTGCTCGCTGAAAGAAATCCGCCTTTTGGGCCTGACAGAAGTAATATCCTTCAAATAATTCCTAGAATGATGAAAACAGTACATTATGGCACACAGCTAAACTTATGCTTAGATTCTAAATGGACGGAGCACTTTGAAATTGCAGAGAAAATGTTGAATAGTCTAAATAAGGAACAACCTGATGTCATGGTACACTATTAAAGAGTTAGTAATCAACAGCTGAGGATTAAATAACCCATAAAATAGCATGATGCCAGAGGTTATTGTAAGAGTGATGCACAGCAAGTTTTCAAGAACATACACCTGTATGAGAATGATATTTGCACCCTTCTCATGTGAAGATCTAACAAGCCTGCACAGAGGACCTTCGTGAGGAAGACAAAATATAATGGATGAAAGTGAAAGAGAGGCAAACATCATGACATACTACATTCATAATTAGTCATAGAGTTTATGATAATTGGAGCTTTTTAGTTTTAATATTGATCTTGTAATATGTCCATCTGCTTGCATTGGTTTTTTCATTGGGGGGAAGCCAAATAATTTTCTGTTGTTTCGTGTTCGATGAAAGGAAATCACTTTAGTTAGACATGCATGCTTCACCTTTTAACCTCAATCTCACATCTCTGCTTTCTCTTAACCACTAATATTAAAGTTCACCAGCACTGCCAGGAGACACAAGCCTTGCACAATCTGTGTCAATTCCAACCCCTCGAAAATTTTTAGTACGGGAAGTCAGAGTCACTTTGCAAAAGGAGGATGAGATACTGCTCATTCCTGAACTGGAGATAGGCTACAAGAATTATTTTACTTGGCTTCCAAAAACTGTTTCACAAGTCTACAAGCCCTAGCTCCATACGTATAAATTGGCCAATCATGAGTTGGGTGCTTTAACCATTCAGCCATGGATGGACAAAAGTTGTATTTTTATAAACCGAGTATTTTTAATTTAAAAATCCCTATTTTACTAGATTTTATTGAAACGTTTCACTCAAAATGAACTTCAGCAAAAGCTTACGTCAGGCCCCAAAAAAAGCAATAAACAAAGTTCTATATAGGTCTTTAATACTATAAAAGAAGACGAGGAATTAGTAAACACGTCCTTGTATCCAATTTCAGGTAGCTCTGGGAGCGATAGGGGACTTTTGAAGGAATGAGGATGGCAGATTTTCTCTTCTAATTGTAGAATTCAAGAACTTTTATTTATATTTCCTGTCGTATCGTTTCGTTTGCATGCCATTTTTAAAATGATGGTCATACATGCTTGATTATAACGTGGATGTTTAAATTATGACTTTGTTATAATAAGGATGGGGTCTCTTGTTGGCATACCCCTCATGCATCTTCAGAGTACAATTTCCATCCAGATCTTATATATTTGGACTTAGTAGTGAACACAGCTATGGCCAAACTCCATTAAGAATCCATATAATCCTAACCCATTTAGTGGGATTTGGTTATTTTTCCATTCTTTTGAAAAAAAACCAAAGAAGATTAACAGCCCGTTAGTACTACTAACCTTCCCCGGAGATTGATTTCATGCCCAGGAAATAAAAGTACTTCGAATGAGCATGATGGAATTATTGGCGACAAATTAAAGCAATTTTTTCCACCATACGTATATACGACAGCAGATCAATTAACCTACTAGAATTACTGGTTTTCGCCATATAGAGGATTAAGTAAAAGGTGGTAACCTAAACGACATGAATTTAGTAATTATTGACGATTTGATGGCTTTTAATTATTGAAATATGTAGGCCAGATAGGGAATAACGAAAATCAAATTATGTTGCTTTCCAGGGGGAGAGAGAGAGAGAGACAGAGAGACCTTTCGGCTGTGGCGACGTTGGTGGAGACGTCGTCAGTGCAAGCGAACTGTAAAGCTGACACTGCCACTCTCCTTCCCTCCATCTCTCTCGCAGAAATTTCTTCAACCCTTTGCCCTCTTCTCAGCAAAGACTCTTACACCCTAACTCTCTCTCCCTCTCTCTCTCTCTCTCTCAGAGTGACATGGACGGTGTATGGCAACGGTCAAGGCGCCTCAGATACCCAGTGGGCTTATGAAATGCGCAAACCATGCTTGTGGTTGTATACTAAATCGCGCAAACGAGCTCTTAAGTGTAGTTCGGTGGCCTCTAGAACAAACGGGCCGTGGACCATGGATTTTTCCTTACCTTTGAAAGCCACTCTCGTTCATTGCAGCCCCCTGCANAAATTTTATGTTAAACCTAATTTTCCAAAATTAAAGTTGAAAGATAAACAATTTATATTTCTTATTCCACCTTTACAAATTCATTGCAAATTTATTGAATTAGGTAAATGTAAGTTCAATTTTCTTTAAAAGAAAAAGGTTGGATGAATGTTGGATGATTGGGTTAGCATTATTCTATAAAGAATGGAGAAAAAATGGAAAGGTTTCATAAAACATAAATCTTTCACAGAGAACACACAGGATGGTTGTTTTTCAAGAGTAATCACCTACATACATATTTGGGGATTTCGGCCATTATCTCAATCACAGCTTTATCCGAGATGGGTGTTCCAGCTTTATTCACTATTTTTCCATTTACATACACTTTCCCTGAACAGAAACAAAAAGAGAACACAGATTGAGGGGCTGCATGGACACAAGTAGAATGAGCTCTTAGTGCTAATACATGTTAGGTCCCACAAAGAAGGCAAATGAAACGTTATGCATCTTACCCTTTCATCAATTGTGTTTTGCACAGCCACATGCATGGCGTCATATGATTGTTCATAAATAGCAACATGATGTCAAAAGTAATTTGTGCATTACAAAAAAGGAATGTGTTAGCAATTGATCTAGTGTTACGCAATTAGCACTTTCATGTCAAAACCATCAATGTTTAATGAGGAAGGATAAAGACAGGGAACTTCTAACATAAAAGGCTGTTTTGTCAAAGATAAACACATACTATCAAAGAAGATCTAATAAATCTCTGCCCAGTAAGCCAATACATCGAAAACACAAACAAGTGAAGAATTCCAATTTGCTGCAAAAGGTTTTAAGACTTAAAGCAAATAATTTCAAACATCACATTAGTTACAGATAATAAGCCCTCAGTCAAAGTTCTCAATCCCAAATATACTCACACAAAGCCCTTCACCTCTGGTTACACTTGCAAAGGACTAAGAAAAGACTGGTGAAATTTTAGATAAAGTCAATCACATAATTGTTCATTCTGGTAAAAAGAAACCCTCTGGACTGATATATGGTCAATAAAACTTCTCATAATATCATCTGAAAATTTGGCCATTTGATCAAATCAATAACAATTTTGGTGGACTCGATGGTGCAACTTTCTTTTCAACTAACACCCTCTATGATAAATGAAACCAAAACCATTCTCCTTCTCTTGATTCTAACCAGGAAGGTCAACTACCTAGGATAACCTCTACTGAATGTCACATAACTACCAATGATGTCCAGTTAAAATCTTACAGTAAAAGCATTTGGTGATGCAACTTCCTCCAAGATTCACTCTCAGGTGCATTGATCATGATCCAATTCCTACTAATCTGAATGTTCAAAGAAACCACATAAGAAACTTCCCATGGTGTCCTAGATGTAACAGTCATGAAGAAATTATCCTTCATCTTTTCAAGATTGTCAACATCTTGCCTCTTTCTGCTATCATTGCTAATTTGAAGGCTTAGATTCTCAACCAACTCCATTCACATAACTCAGTTCATGGATACCCTTGGTTTCTGATATTTTGTTTTAGAATATGGGTCATTATAAGACAGATACCTCATGTTTTAGAGAAGGACCATGGAGAGGGTGGACCTCTAAGCTCTAACCTCTCGTTTATGGTTTGTGTTGTGTAGGTTCTAAGTTCACAGTGACGGAGATCGACCCGCTCGAGATCCGATTTGGATCAGGAATCTGAATGCTCCATAATCTGTACAATAATTCGGGACCCGATACGCAACATTGGCGCCGTCTGTGAAAACGCAATAAAAAGTCTAGCGTCTCCCTTCAACACTCAACCCTTTGTACTGAGATTGTCAATACCAGGGCGCAAGCCAGTGCGCTATCAAGAGATGCAGCCGTCCACGGTGACAACCCTTTAGTGGGTAGCCGTGTCAACGAGCAGCCACAGCCAAACATCCATCAGCTGGCCGCCGAGATGGGCGACATGAGGTTGATGATTCAGGCCCTCGGCGACTGAACAGGCACGTAGTGGATGGGGACCGTCCCTCAAGAGTCCCAGGTGTCATCCTCTCAGAGAGGAAGGCGTCGTACCAGAGCCCCTAGAGGCAGATCAAATCGGCCTAATGACGCTGAGGCCTAGGCAACCTCCGGCAACAAGGCCCAAACAGTGGCTAGAAACCGCCCCAACCGGGACGATCGGGAGGAGAGCCCAAAGCGGTGCAACCCCTGGAACTCTTGCAGCAAGAGGAGGCATACAGCCGCAGGCTCGTGCAGCGCGCGACCTCCCCGAGCGGGAAGCCGTCATGACCAGCACACCCAGCAGGATCCACGAAGTCACACAGAACTCCGTGAAGTCATCAACGCATGGAGGAGCACCAGTGGAGGAGAAGGTAAAGGTGATGTGGGATCACCTATTCAAGGAAACGTTTGGGCGGTCCTCTGCTGACTTGTGAAAGTCACCCTTCGCGATGGACATCTGGATCCAGCCGCTTCCCCGTAAGTTCAAGATGCCGACGCTGGAGGGATACGATGGGAGCAAGAACCCGATGGATCGTCTCAATTGCTTCCGCACTCACCTGTCCCTCCAGGGAGCGAGTGAAGCCGTAATGTCTAGTGCTTCTTCATCACTCTCAAAGGGGACGCACTGCTTTGGTTCCACGGCCTCCAACCAAATTTTATCTGCTCTTTCGACGAGCTCGTTGGCTGCTTCTTGAGTCAATTCGCCTCCAGCCGAAGGAAAGAGAAGCAGCCTTGGCATCTGGTTCGCCTCCACCAAAGGTCAGACGAAAGCCTGAAGCGGTTCCTCAATCGCTTCATTACGGAGGCGTGCCGGATCCCCCAGCTCTCTGAGGAGCTGAAACTCAACGCTTTGGTTGCCACGCCGGCAGTGGGGGACTTCTTCAAGTACCTGTTGCACCAGCATCCCCAATCCTTCAAGGAAGCTGAGGCCATCGCTCAAGCCTATATCTTGGCGGAAGAGGCCAATGAGGCAAAGCGTCCCGAATGTGTGGACTGCCCCCTGAAGGACCAAAGCCGGCTGTTGGGAAGAAGAGGAACAGTGACAGCAACCAGTCCCAAGAGCGCTGAAAGCAGCAGTGACCCGCACCGCGACCCAAAAAGGAGTACGGGCCAACGTCCTTAACTCCTCTAAACGATACCCGTGCCAACATCATAGTGCCAATCCAGGAAGAGAAGTTCTTCAAGTGGCCAAAAGCGCCGAAGGGTCCCAGCGGTGGAGACTAGACAAAATACTGTCAGTACTATCGCTGTCTAGGGCATTCTACGAAAAATTGCCAGACTCTACAGCAAGAGATAGAGGATTTGATTTGCCGCGGACACCTCAAACGATTCGTCAAAGGCTCGGGGCAGGCCCCCGCGACCTCAGAGGGCAAGGTGAGCGAGCCTCCGAGGAACCGTACTGTCGTCGGCGTGATCAGTATGATCTCCACAGGACTAGTCAAGAGCAATAGGCAGGCGCAACCCGGACAGACTTCTAGCAGCAAGAGAGCGAGAGTGGGGGATAGGAGTGATGTCATTAAATTTAGTAGTGACATATGGCACATGTAACATCTCCCATTCCGATCCCCTTGTTGTATCAGTACTCGTCTCAGACGGTATTTTGATTACCAGTTGAAACGAGTCTTTATTGATAATGAAAGTTTCGAAAATTTGTTGTATATTGATGCATTCTTTAAGCTTGGACTGAGAAGGAACCAGATGAAAGTGGCCGATGGCCCTCTATACGGCTTGGATAACGAACCTGTACCTGTGAAGAGAGAAATCTAGCTAGAGATCACGATGGGAACGTATCCGCGTACTGCTACGAGGGAGTTAATGTTCCTCGCCATCGATCTGCCGTCCGTCTACAACGCCATCCTAGGGAGGCCGTTCCTCACTATCTTTGGGGCTATTACTTCGATTCTTCATTTGAAGGCGAAATTCCCCACTCTATGCGGTGTAGGAGAGGTGCTTGATGATCAGGTGATGGGACGAACATGCTATCTATCCCAAGTCGGCCCCGCGGTGCCAGACCGCATGGACGGAGACTTGGATCTTCGCGACGAGCCACGTTGCAACAAGCCTAATCAAGTGAAGCCACTGAAGTAATCCCGCTAGATCCTGCCGAGCCCAGGAAGTGTGTGCACATCAGCGGCTCTCTTACTGCGGCTAACCGCGACCGACTCATCAGCTTCCTTCGGAAGAACTCGGATGTGTTCACATGGGTCTCTGCCGACATGCCTGGGATACCGGTTGAGGTGATGGTCGACATGCTGGGCCTTGACCCTGGTCATAAGCCCATCAAGCAGAAGTGCAAAAGCCACTTTGTCGAAAAGCTGATCACTATTAGAGAGGAAGTAAAGAGATTGCTAGAGGCCGGATTTATAAAGGAAGTCCAATACTCAGACTGGCAATCCAACGTCGTACTTGTAAAGAAGAGCAACGGCAAGTGGCGAATGTGTGTAGACTTTACCGATGTGAACAAAGATTGTCCCAAGGACAGCTTTCCGCTCCCTTGGATCGATCTGCTGGTGGACTCCACATCCGGACGCGAATTTCTGAGCTTTATGGACGCATATTCAGGCTATAATTAGATCAAGATAGATCCGAATGACGAGGAGCACACCTCCTTTATGACCAACCAGGGAAGATACTGCTAGAATGTCATGCCCTTTGGCCTCAAAAATGCCGACACAACTTTGTGAACAAAATATTTGAGGTCCAGATTGGGAGGAACCTAAAAGTGTACGTCGATGACATGCTCGTCAAGAGCAGAATGGCCGGTGACCACGTCCATGATCTCGAGGAAACCTTCCAAGTACTTCGGGCCCATAGGATGAAGCTCAACTCTGCCAAATATGCATTCAGGGTAATCTCCGAAAAGTTCTTAGGCTTCATAATATCCCAACGCGGCATAGAAGCGAACCCGGAGAAAATTAGAGCCATCCTCAATATAAACCCTCCGCAGACTGTGAAAGAAGTCCAGAAGCTCACAGGGCGCCGGCAGCCTTATCGCGATTTCTGGTCAAGTCCGCGAAGAAATATCTGCCTTTCTTCAAGGCACTTAAAGGAACCAAAGCATCCGGATTTCGGTGGACGGACAAGTGCGATGAAGCATTTCAAGAGCTAAAGATGTATCTCGTCAGCCCACCCCTCTTGAGTTCACCATCTGCGGACGAGAATCTGTACGTCTACCTGGCCACGTCAAACACGGTGCTAAGCTCCATGCTCGTTAGAGAGCACGAGGGGAGATAGCAGCCGGTGTACTACGTGAGTAGGGTATTGACGGATGCGGAAACTCGGTATCCGCACGCAGAGAGGATTGCCTTGACTCTCATTTATTATGCGTGGAAGTTAAGGCCCAGGCGCATTGGATCGTCGTTCTAACGGATCAACCGCTGAAGTCAATCCTCCAAAAGTCAGAGACCTCCGGACGGCTGGTCAAGTGGGCAATAGAATTGGGCGAGTTTGACGTGGAGTTCCGACCTCGACCAGCCCTTAAGGGCTAAGCTCTAGCGGACTTCATTGTCGACGCGGCGACCCCAACTCTAGATGTCCCGCACAGCCCGAAGTGCTTGAGCTCACCGGACGCTCCCGTGTGGATCTTGAATGTTGACGGATCCTCCACTTAAACAGGCAGCGGAGCCGGAGTCGTGCTTAGGACCTCTGAAGGGACAGAGATCAAGTACTCAGTAGCGCTGACTTTCTCTGCGGCTAATAATGTGGCAGAGTATGAAGCCCTCATTGCAAGACTTCGTCTAGCCAAAGAATGCTCCACGAGGGCGCTGATCGTACGCAACGACTCAGAACTAGTGGTCAACCATATCTAATGAGTCTTCAATGCATCAAGCCCTCAGCTCGCAAAGTATCTGGCCAGGGCGAAAACCGAGATCCAAGCGTTCGAAAGCTTTGAGATCAAACACATCCCCAGGACCGAAAACTAGAAAGCCAATCAACTGGAAAGAGATGCTGCCACCGGATCCCTGGAGAAATACACCAGGAATATGCAGGAAATCTTGACCGTGCCAAGTGTGGATGGTCCGGATCAGGAGGTGCTGCAGGTCAATGAAGACGACAGCTGGATAACCCCATACCACAAGTATCTGATGGATGGGACGTTACTAACAGATGCAGACGAAGCAAAGCAGATTCAGAAGATAGCGGGCTGGTACGTAATCATCGACGGCAAGCTATACCGACGGGGACATTCCACTCCCTACCTGAAGTGCCTTACCCTTGAGGAAGCCAAGTACGCGCTGAATGAAGTCCACCTCGACCTATGTGGCTCACACGTTGGGGGAAAGAACCTTGCATTCAAAATCATGCGACAAGGCCTCTTCTGGCCCACGATGAAGCGCAACGCCCTGGAATTCGTAAAGAAATGTGAAAGCTGTCAGGTTCATGGATCCATAGCGCACCTACTTCATACGGAGCTGCATAGTCTTCAATCCCTGTACCGTTCGCACAATGGGGGCTCAACATCCTTGGACCTATACCCTTAGCCTCCAAATAGAGAAAATTCCTTATAGTCGGTATTGACTACTTCATCAAATGGGTAAAAGTTGGCCCCCTAGCATGGATCACCGAGCAAAATGCCACGGAGTTCATCCGCCAGAACATCGTTTGCCGTTTCGGGATTCTCGAGATCATAGTGACTGACAACAGAACCTAATTCATTGGCAAGCGATTCATTAAGTACTGTGCAAGCCTGCACATCAGGCTGATCCACACATCTGTGGCGTATCCTCAAGCAAACAGGCAAGTTGAAGTCACGAATTGCATGTTGTTGCACGAATTAAAGATCAAACTAGAAGACGCAGGGGGCTCCTGGGTTGACGAGTTGCCTTCCGTACTTTGGTCATATCGTACGACCCTACAAGAACTAACGTGAAAGACGCTCTTCAACCTCTGTTACAGGGTCGAAGCGGTCGTTCTCGTTGAAGTGGGACTACCTTGCATACGAGTTGAATACTTTGATCCAACCACCAACTCCCAGAGGCTCAGGGAATGCTTAGACCTGCTCCCAGAGATGCATCACGCAGCCTGCTTGAGAACAGCAGCCTATCAGCAGTGTATCGTGCGGTACTACAAGAAACGGGTCAGAGCACCCCCATTTGAGGTTGAGACCTGGTCTTACAAAGTGTAGAGGCAACGGGAAAACCCGCTAGTAAGAACAAGCTCTCCCCTGGCTGGGAGGGGTCGTTCCTAATCTCAGCGATTCTCTGGAATGGAGCGTACAAGCTATATACCCAGGACGGCAAGTTGGTCCCACGGACCTGGAACACCGCCAACCTTAAAAAATACTACCAATAGGTTATCTCTAAACACAGGTAAGACACACACGCATCAAAAGGAATGTTTGTATATATCATGTGTTTCCATTCAATAAATTTGATTGTTTATGTTATCTTGTATGATCATTCATATGAGTAGACTGCCCCTAAGTCTAATGGATCCTCATCTGTCCATAAACCCACGTCTTGGCTCCACGCCAAGTGGCCCGAAAGCGGCCATATCCAAACCTCGACCCTGCATCGAGTGTCCCAAAGCGGCCGTATCCAGAATCCGACTCCGCGTTGAAAAGGCCTTAAGTGGTCCACCAACCTGGCTTTATGCCAAACAACCCGAAAGCGGTCATACTCAAATCGCGGCCCCAAGCAGAAGAGCCCATGCGGTCCCAAAAACCTTGGTTCCATACCAAGTGACCCAGGTGGTCAAAATATCAGGCCCAGGGGCTTTTGAAGTCCCCAACATGCGGCCACCAAAACCTTAGGGGGCAAGAATGGCAGGCGCGTGATGATCTTCTCTTAAAGACGAGAGCACCCTCAGTTTACGACGGTCGTAGGCTAGGGCCGTGCACACGAGAGCGACAGCGCCTTGAGCGGGGCCGAGCACATAAGACAGGTACCGTATGCGAAAAGGCCTAAGACCCAGAGTCCGGCTGCCGTGGCCTGAAAACCTAGCTGACCTTTAGCGTGACTCCACGGGACTAGCGACAACGTCCACTCTACTAGACTGAGCTACTCACTAAACACACGAGATGCGATGACATCCTCTGACAAAATACGAGTACAACACAAAAAGGTACTGGATTGGTACCTTGGCGACAATAGCTTCACAGCTTAGCCTTTAAGACATGAACAAAGATTCAAAAAAAAAAAATAAAGAAGCTGTATCATCCAGCCGGAGACATCAAGTGCAAGAAAAAATAACTGCCTTTCATTTATGGAGGACAAGCTACATTACAGTGCAGCACTATACAGCGAAAAATACAAGAGCTATTCTCATCCTACGAGTGTGACGGCCCATCCTCCCTAGAGAAGTCTCTTAGACAGGAGCCGTCAGGAACCCTGACATTCCCTAGATGTAAGATATCCACGAAAACGTCCGGAAGTGCAATGGAGACGATCCTGCGGCACAGGCGGATACCACCCTAGAATCTGGCATCAAGTGCAAGGCGCATTTCCTTCGTAGTGAGCCGCAGCCTGAGGTCAGTGGTAAGGCGAGATATGTCATCCACCATAGTAGAAGTCCATCCCCTCACCCGCTCAACCTCATGACCCAGTCTTCTGTTCTCCTCCATTAGCCGCCTGACTGGTTCCTTCAGTAGCTCATTCTCGTCCCTAAGTGCAGCAGTCTCAACTCCCACACATTGTGCCGTCTCCTGCCTGGACTCTTCCCTACCTAGTGAAAGAAGTCAAGCAGTTGAGCATGCACCGTGTTGAGGAAGATGAGCCCCTCAGAGACTTGCAAGAGTAAGCAAAGGGTCAACAAATCTCAAAGTTCCAGCCCGTGGAAAGACGCAAGGACCAAGGCAATTGCACCTGAGCAGAGAATATGCCAGTGTGGCTAGGCTCGCCTCCTGATGCCGGCATGCTTGGGGGCTCCAAGTCCCCAGTAGCAACCTCTGCGGAACGAAGAGCGCTCGGAGTCGCGGGCTCCGGCTCCTGCTCTTGAGCCGCCTCCACCGCAATTGCCTCCGAGGCCAGGTCAGCACTAGGAGGGCTAGCAGCCCATTTGGCTACAGCCTCCTCCGCAGCGGCAATGCCCTCTTGGACGCACACCTCCTGGGACGCTTTGTCAAGCGATCCCATGAGCTCCAAAGCCTGAGGTGGCCCTGGCATAGACTCTGGAACACCAGCCTCCTCTGCCTCTCCTGCCTCGGGTGCGTCGACCTTCACTATCGGCATGTCCTCAACGATCACTTCCGGCTGCTCCAGATCGACAAAAGGACTTGTGGGGGACTCCCCTCCAGAGTGAAGCTCCACCATGGGAACTCTGTATTCAACTAGCATCATGGCAGGAATGGGCCAGTGTTTAGCCGCTCCCTCCCGCAGTTCTGTGTTCAACACCTGCTCTGAAGTGGAACACGCGACAAGTGCGGAAGACTCCGCCACTTGTCTCTGCGACCTCCGGGTGGAGGTGCCACTAGCCTCTCTCAGCCTCTTTAGGGGAGCCTCCACCTCCTCCTCAGACGAGGTCTCCAGCAACGAGACACTTTCTTTCGGGAGATCTCTTGACGGCTCGTGGAGCACGAGGGCGCTAGACTTCTTCTTCTCTGGGCCAGCGATCGCCCATCCAGACTCCGGCCCCCACCTGGCGGCCTCGAAAACGTGCGAGAGGTCAGATAATGACCCTAGATGGAAATCGTCTTCATTTCTGAGCGAATCGCTGTGATGAGTTTCGCCGAGTCGCTCTTCTCTTCGGTAGTCACTCCCTTGCAAAAATACTCGAGGATTGGACCCTACTTGTTGGAGAGTTCTGAGTTTGAGGGCTCTTGTAGGAAGAAGAACCAGTTCTTCCAATTATTTACCAAGTTAGGATTGGTACCCTGGAAGTGAAAGCCAGCTCAGGGAGACATTGAAATCTAGTCTTCGGACTCAAAAAAGCGAAAGACTACCTTCGCCACCTTCGCATCGAAGATACAAGAATGAAGGCGGCCGAAAAAGCACAAGGAAATTAAATAACGGATAGCGTTCGGATAAAGCCTTGCAACGGGAACGTGCAACACTTCGACAAGTGCGTACAGATCGCACACCATGGGGTAGCAAAGCCCACCCTTCAGATGGTGCTCATAAACAGAGATGAAACCCTATGGAAGGGCATTGGCTCTGCCAGTGGAGCCAGGAGCACGGTAAGCCCAGTTGCTAGGGATCCTGTAATCCACCATTAGGGCAGCAATGGTGCTCGTCGTCAGGACGGACCCAATGTTGTTAACCCCATCATGAACAACGCGAGAAACTCAGGAAGAGGAAGGGGATCATTTCTTCTTTGCCATCTCTCTTTCTCTGGAATAAGCCAAAAGCCTTCAGCGCAAGGAAACATAAAAGATGGGACTTCATTGAAGCGCCGCTTAAATAGGCAACGAGGTGCTAGCGTGCGGGAAAACTCAAATGACGCCTTTGCTTAATGGCCAGGCCACGTGCCCGCTCAGTAGGAACGTCGCGAGTCCCAAGAAACAGCCAATCAAAGCCCCTACCAGACTGCAAATCGTTGTCGCCTCAACCGCCTGACAGAATCCCGGCTATCACACCTGCATTTAATGCGGGAATGCTGACCGCCAGAGACGGTGGCGGCAAGGCTTTCGAGACAAGCATGTGAACCATTCAAGCATAGCAAGCGACAGGAAATAAATGGCACAACTAAGTATAAAATTTTATTATCTAATTCATTAATAACTCTTTTTTACAGAAGCCTACGGCCGCAAAGTACAACTAATTGCCCCCTCCGGGCCTGGAAGGATCTGGAGTCGTGTACTCCGTCAAGTCCGCGCGCATCAGGGCGCTTGAGTTTCGAGAGTCCAATATACCGATGCGGAAGTTCGGGTCCTCAAATGAGACTAATCTCCGGCTGAGACGGACGCCATCCTGGAAGTTCCTTTCCAGTGCAGGACCGACATCCTTTGGCAAACACCTTGACCTCAGCTTAGCCCCCATCTGAGCGCACTCCTCTCCGAGCCGCACATGGAGTCGCTCAAGCTCCTCTTGAAGAGCTTGTATGCGGTCCTGAGCTTACATATTGGCGCCAGCGAGCCTCGAGGCCCTTGCCTCAGATTTTGACCACACCCATTCAAAGCGCGTTGCGCGAGCCTGAGCCCGCTCGACTGCGCTGGCAATAGCTCGCACACGGAGCTCCATGTCTCTACAGCCCTGGCGACTCGACAACGCGAGGGATCTGCCCTCTTGGGCCGGCAGCGCCGCAAGGAAGTGGACACCTCCTCCCTCTCGAAACCTAGTGGCGTCCTCAGAAATCACATCAGGCCCACAATAGTGCCCTCTGAATGGTAACCCTCTACTGCCGCTACGCCAGGAGCAGCCTCGCCATGGATCCTTGAAGCGTCAGTATCCCCCGCAGATTCTCCGGAGGAAGATTCAGATTCTGATGATGAGGACAACCTTTCCATTGAAACCATAATGTGGAAAGAGTAAGACATGAAGACTCGAAGGCAGGGCAAGGCTTTACGTTGTTAAAGTAGCAATAGGGCACAAAGCCTTGGAGGGAACTCAGGCATTTAAATAGCCAAATGCCCCCAGTGAAATGGCGTCGTTCTGGAACAGAAGTGTGCTAGAAGAGGACCAAAAGACTCCTTCCACGTGGCGGATCCTTGAAGCATCGCGCCTTTCCAAAGAAGTCATTATGACGCGACACCCCGAAATCTCTCACGCAATCAATGCGTCAGACCATCCGGCGGATGTGACGTCTACCAGCAGCGTTTGATCTCCCTGAGCAGCCAGCGACAGCAATCTCTTTGCACCGCGTCCTCCCGACAACAGCCAACACAGCGACTCGAGAGAAGGCGCCGGCAAAGGCGGGCCACAGGCCACTGGGAGGGATCAAAAGCACGAATCGGCACGAGTGACGAAAAAAGAAGCTCTGCAATCCAGGGGATATAATGTACCAAGAGACAAAAGGGGGAAAAAATTCATGCGACAGGCGAAGAGAATAAAGGCAATAACTACTGTTTTTATTAATCAAAGTTCTTTTACAAGTACACGGCTTGCAACAACGAAAGTATAAGAAAGAGAAGGGAGATACGACACAGGGCATAAAGCCCAGACCGACTGCCCCGGATGCTCGGAGCGTTGCCGGGGAACCTGATCCACATGGGATCATCACGGCTCCATCGCCGGAATCCCAACTAGCCCAAGTACAGGAGCCGTCAGTGTTGGCCAGCTCCTGCGGGCTAGCCCAATGCTAACCGCAAGGGCAAAAACAACACCCGCAATAGGAGTCCCTGGCAGGGGCGTAGAAAGCCTGCGCTCTCCCTACAGGGGCTCTGCCTTCTACCTCCCCTCCAGATGGCATATATGATGACTCAAGTGAAGTGGAGACCATGAGCGATGCATCACGCCGGGGGCAAAGAGCCCCGTGATAGCTCCGCCGTGATCCTCCACTACACCGGAGATCACCACAGCCTGGAGGGAGGCACATGACAAAGGCAGAGTGGCCAAGCCACCCTCGTTAACATGAGGAACTGCCAATAGTGATGGCGTAAGGGCAATCTTCGTCAGAAGCTTTGGATCTCCAGCTAGTCCATCCAACTCCTCCGCGGACTCCCGTCGGAAGCAGGACGAGCCAAGGCCCTCGCATTGCTTTTCCAAAATCAGCCAAGGGATGAGCCACACCGGTCGAAGAGCCCTCCTATTAGGCATGCTCCCCGATAGCTGTCATTCACGGAAAAGAAAAGTCCTCGATACCAACGCAACCTCGGGCATACGAATCTAACCCTTCAGAGCACCGAATCACTGTGGCACCTGAAAAACCCGCATGACTGCCTAGGGAAGATGCAACACCAGAAGAAGACAAAGCCTAGCGCATCTCGAGGGGGTGCAGTAACCGACTGGACCCGAAGTGGGCATGCTAGGCCTTGACTGCAAGTCGGCCCGGACATGGGGGGATAGTGTTGGGTCCAGTACTGGTAAGACCCAGAGGAACGCAAGGCCCAACTCAGAGAGCAACAGTCTGAGCAGCCATCTCGGCCTAATATTCAAAACTGCCTACATAGGAGCCCAGTACTCAACCAATCGGCGCCACCTACAACCCATTAAAGCAGCCGCAGGGTGTAGGAACAGCACAGAGGAAACGAGCCAATAAGGAGAAGGTTAACGCTGCCAGTCGCGACTCGTGCCGCTGCCTGCAGTTCTCCAGCTAATCCCAGTGCAAGAGGTAGACCAAGTGTGGCTTGCGATGCACAGCGGTCTCCCCGTCACCACAAGGCGACAACTGACACACTGGCAGCCACCACTGGGCAACGGCCGACGAATCCCTGCAGCAAAGATTCTTGCACCCAAAGCTCCAAACCAAGGAGCCTATAAATTTCCTCTCCTTTCACAGGAGAGGGGATCCGATTCCGGATTCCTAACAATATAGCTTGGCATTAGGCATTGAGACACGCACTCCAAGAGTCACAACTCTCGAACGTGCGTCCAAGCCAAACTCGCCAGCCTCCTTCAGGCTACGAGAGTAAGCCACCCTTTGCGGTGCATACGGGGAGCCAGGCCTCCCACTAACGGTCATCAAATCCCTCACTCTTGCATCCATACTCTCCCACCGCATACACAGCATATTTCCGCGCACCTCTAAACGTGCGCCCCTTTTCGTTCATTGCGGGAAGTCACTGGCTTGAGCGTCGAAGTGTTTTCTATAAAAGAAATCCGTCGGACCTCTGACCTCTCGTTTGTGATTTGTGTTGTGCAAGTTCCAGGTTCATAGCGATGAAGACCGGACCTGCTCAAGATTCGATCCGGACTAGGAATCCAAAGGCTCCATAATCCATATGACAATTCGGGACCCGGGACGCCACAATACTCAAATGCAAATTTATTATTATCATCACGATCCCCATCCATTGTCCTAATCGGTCACTTATTACTTGCATCAATCTCAATTTTATAAATATCAAAGTATTATTACAATTAATAATTAAATATAACGGTTAACTAACAAAATATTTTTTGAAAAAAAAAACCGTAAGGCACTCAAAGTGCATGCATTGAGTCTAAAAAATGGTGTGCCTCAAAGCTTAGGTGTGTGCCCATTGAAATGAGCCTCATCTAAATATGTTGAGACAACAAGGTTCAAGCCCCAACTAAGCGTAGATGAGGTGTGCTAAGCAACACGGATGAAGCTTCAAGTAGTAATCCAGGTATAGTAGCTGATGGAGACATTTTAGGAACAATGAAATTTCTTTGCATACTCCAGAGACATTGGACATGCAACCAGCCTGGAGAAGAAATATGGGCTTTGGTTGATAGAACAAATAACCATAGAACTCAGGTTTCTTTCCACTCTGGATCATGTTTACTACAGCACTATGCCTGGTTTTTTATCATCTTTTGTAAGGATGGGCATTTGGTTGGGGAGTTTTGAACCCAGGAAATGCAATTGCATACATTGTTTCTGATGCGGACATCAAAGACAAATATTCATTTTTATTTGCCTTCTAAATATGAAGATTCACTTTTATTTGTCTTCCAAATTAGTTGTGATTTTATTTTTATTTATTTGTCTTCCAAATATTCTTATTTTAATTATTATTTTAAAGGCTAAAATTGATTGATAAAATTAAAAAATAAAAATTTATTTTGTATTTTAATAATTCATTCTAATGTCTTCCATATTTTATTTTATCACTTAATCTTAATCCTTAAAATAATAGAGTAGCTTTGGAGTATGATAAGGATGGCTAAAATATCAAAACTATTTTGATTTTTTCAGATGTTAATTATTTGATTTAAAACTTCAATCTATTCATTTTAGGTGAAATTAACAACCTACGCCAAATTATACTTACTATTTATGTAAAATAATTTTTAGATCCAATAAAATTTACTGTTAACTATTGTCAAATTGAAGAAATTGATCCATTGTTAATGGAGTTATTTTTGCTTGCTCCTAATTTGATAATATCGTACCCATCTCTCATTCTTATTAAGCTTATTGAATATAAAATTAAAGAATAATTTAGTATTAACAGTATTCTTCTCGCTGTTGGCCGGCGTAGCCATTGTTCTTCATCGTCAATTACAAAAAATCCCTGACCCATTTGAATCAAAGTGTGTCCTCTTGATGAAGTGATTTTTTTCTTGCAGATTATAACTGGAGGTACTTATCGTTCAACTTATTATTATTTTTTGGGCGACTCTATTCCACCTATTGTCATTTGCAGATTATCAAATTCAACTGTAGTATGTAATAGAAAAACCCTAATCGCTGATTCATCTTTGATTAGTTCAGAAAAAAGAAAAATCAATATTTTGCTCATTTACAAGTCTAATTTCCCTTTTCTGTTTACTGGGGTTCCTTTAATTCAGGCTGTAATGCGGTCAGATGCAACGATTTTAGATATCTCATCGTGGGATGGAACCATCTCACCGTCCGAATTCATTGCTGCTGCTCATGCTTTTGCTGAGAAATGGAAGTTGCGTTGCCATGGTCTCCCTATTTGGTCATGGATTTGTTGTAGAAAAACACCGTTCATTTCCTTCCATGAAGTAAGCAATCCTTCTCATTATTATTATGCTTGGTGTTAGTTGAATTTGAACCTTAAATCATTTTGGGCCTTTTAGTCTTCCAATTGGAGGATCCTTGATTCCTCCTTTTCTGAGATTTTCTGAATGCTTTGAGTCTCCTCCAATTCTATTTTCTACTGCCCCAAATAAGTTTTGCTTACAGTGATGGGCAGCATTATATTGCACTTTGGATTTGAAAGTTTTCAAGATTAAGAAGATTCAACTCCTTTTCTGGTTATCCTTATGCATAGACTTACCGTCTCTTCCACTACAATTCCTAGCTCTAACCAGCTCATGTTATTGGGCTAGTATGCTACCTTCCCTGGTCAATGGATGATTCAAATACAATTCTTTATGGTATTTTTTTGGTACATATTACTGAAAACTATAATGTTTCAGAAACTTGTTTTCATCGACTACAAAGTCAGTTTTCCAATTCATTAATTCACTGTTATTGCATCACTCACTAGAATATTTTCCTTTACAGGTAGATGGATATCTTTCGTTGGAGAAGCTGTGCATTTTAAGGTCGGACCAGGTCTGGTGTGAACATTTAAATGAAACATTCTTGTGCTTCATGTTTAGTTCTTATAATTGCTTGTGCACTGTCTTATGCAGGTGGAGGACCATGGAATTGATGATGCTGGAAAAGAAGGGCTGAATTGCTCAGAGATTGAAGAGTGTACCGATAGTGCAGTACTGGTGAGATGTTCTTTCCTTCTTAGCTTGCTTTTCTATGTGATGCATTTAACAAAATATCAATATCGGGGGGCCATGTGGGGGGGGGGGGGACATCAAAATCGCATATGGCAACATAAAGGCTGATGCGCCCAAAAATTTCCAATTTGTTGACTGATATCAACCAATATTTGTCCTAAAGTTCCGATTCACAAAACTAAAAAAATTTCACCCAATATGTTCGATATTAATATGTATCATTTGATAAGGTTGACGTTGATATGGCCATGATTGATATCAATATTTTTATCCATGTTGCGACCTAGTTAAGTTACATTTGGGAAACAAATTCAATAAATGGGTGTGATTTTGTTTAATACTTGTTTTTTTGTGTTGTGTTTTCCAGGTCCGTGAGTCCTGTCTTGAAGTGCATTACTATGACTTGCATGTAGTCTACAGCAGCTCTTATAGGGTTCCTGTGATATACTTTCGTGGTTACCGCAGTGGTATGTGCTGATTGGTGTAATCACCCTCCCCGTGTGCACTGTGTAGATATTGACATTGTGCATCATGCTTGATATAAATCTTTAACTTTGTATTTCTAGTAATGCATTTCACAGTCCAAATGACTGCTTATCAATCTAGTCCTCAACTCACATATTTGGTAAAAATTCAGTTCTATGTATGTGATTCTAAGTCCAATTTTTAGGTTCCATTTGTAATTTTTGATTATGAATACTCATTATTCATATAATGGACTATATGTTTAGCATTAATGTGATCTCATCAAAAAGTAATGATATTGATGAAAATAAGGGGGAAGAGAGGAGGAGGGTGAAGGAAGGAGGCAAGGAGGAAGGGCGAAGGGAGAAGCAAGAAGAGAGAACCATGAATGAAATTTGAACAAGTGTTGGATTTTGGGTTTCAAAAATGAATTTCCATTTCCTCTAGATCCAAAACCACAACTTCATTTGCTGCCCAAACAATGTGTTTGGGTCAAATTGAATCTTGGTTTCCAAAAGCTGCCAATTGGTGTTTATTCAAAAGAAGTTGAACCCGGTGAAGTAGCTGAGAAGTCAATGGAAAAACATATTCGAAATATCTCAATCCAAGTCCCAAATCAAACCTAGGAATCTAAACTACACATTGGTCTTCCTCGGTTGACCTGTCTATATTTCCTACATGTCATACACAAATTATGAGAAATATATAAAATGTGTAAATTAACATGTTTCCAGGACGAAGAATATTGATTATTAACATTTCAAAGACCAAAAATATTGGTTATTCTCTAATTCAATCAACTTCAAATTTTGTGTTTTTTCATAGACTGAGATTGACCTAAACTGCTGTTTTATTTTTTGTTGAAGAGGCATGAAAATCATTCTGAAGGTGTATTAAGTTGCCCTTGTTTATTATTGATTAAAATTTTAGATAAATCTTCAGCAAGAGTGTCAACATATAAATTTTCAACCTACCTCTCATTTTTAGATGTGAGTGAACACGTCTTAAAATTTCCCAAATGAAGAAACCTCTTAAAATTACAACACCGGTTGAAATTTGTTATTGAATTCATCGCTCACATTTGTTTATTCTTACTGGAATCACTAAGTATAATCTGTATTTCATCATGGTGAAGATGGGCAACCTTTGGTGATGGATGACATTGAAAAGGATATTCCTGCCAACTCTGCTAAGGTGCTGATGGAATCAAAGTGGACATTTATGACTGAACAGGTTCTTGCTTCTCATTTTTCATATGTGATGTTCTCTCTTATCTACTTTTAGGGCGATATGAAAGTTTGGTTGGAGAAAGAGTGAATTAATTGTGGTTGAATGAAAGAAAAAAAGGGATAAACATACAAAAATTTTGGGTGATTTTGTCAAAAATGTTTAAAATTACATCTAATCTTAAAAAATGTACTAAAAATGGCAAAAGTGGACGCATATAACTTGCCTCAGTGAAACTTTAGACTTTGTTATTATTTGCTATAAAAATTACGTAGAAGCGTCCTTTTCTGCATAGTGGTTCTAGTTCGGCTATGACAAGAACAACCTTCAACATAACCTTTTTAGTTTCCAAGACATTTCCGGGTGGAGAACATATCTGGGTTGCTATTTAATGATTTCATAGGCAAAGAAGAGTGCATAATTTAACCTTATAGAAGCAATTTCAGTGACTTCAATGCTTTTATCTCTCATGAAGGATGATTCTACATTGCTTGGTTGCTGTGAACTTTTCCGGGTGCATTCCTGAGAAAATGTCAGGAACGATTCTGGACAATTTTTCTAATACCACCTTTGCCAAATTTATAGGAGCATCCTTACTTGAAGAGGCCTTGGTACACGTTGCATCCGTGTGGAACCAATGAATTCATGAGGCTGCTTTTCTTAATCGATGTTTCATTGCTGGAGGATCGAGTGGCAGCAGAACAGTATCTTACATCATGGCTTTCGGTTGTTGGCCAGGTGGCTGGCCTCAAAGTTCCTCTACAAATGGCTGATTCAACCCCTCCATTAACGACAAGCTGATCACCATATGAGCTCGGCTGTAAAGAGAGGGATTTTTGTGACATGAATTCAACATTTTCCCATAATATTAGATCTGTCTTTCGTGCTACATTCCGGATATATAGTCATTTGGGTCCGAAGAGAGTTAAATTTATATAACTTCGTTTGTCAAATGAATTAACACTATCCCATAATTTATACTCTTTGGTGCTACTTTTCGGATTTATAGTACTCATCTGGAAAGAATTAAATACATAAAACTTTAAATTTACATGGTACATGGCAGTTATAAAACTTGAATTCATGATTGGTTGTTGTCCTTATAGATGGGTAGATCTAAAAAGTCTTACAGATTAATCAAAACACTGATTGATTTTATATAAATTATTATGAAAAATTAACTAAATTTAAAGAGATATTTAGAATATAGCAGCTAATAGATATTAAAAACAACTATGTTAACATTCATTTGGCCAAATAAATAATAAAAAAAAAGAGTACAAATTCAACTAATTCCAAAGGGATATCTAAATTATAATAGTTAATAGATGAATTTAGTATGGTAAACAAAAAAATTTTCAGACTCATAATACATTTATCTTAATTTCTTTATTTATAAAACAAAATCAGCTGCCGGATTTCCTTAAACATAAAGTAGAGCTGCCCCTATCATGAATCAGTGCTGCCATTGCACCAAATTAATCCTCTAAACATTCATGTATTCTCAAGATAACCGTACTTGAAACCACAGAGCAAATCCAATAAAGTGAATGAAGAACTCAATCTTGCAGTTGAAGAAAATGTTGCAGCAAATGCCTTAAATATTGATGTAGCTATCACAACCTAAAATCCACATTGTACATTGATTATCAGCCTACAGAAATTGGAAACCGATGTTCCACAGGAATGATTGATTAATTACAGTATTATTTTAGAATCTGTATATAAAGCTAATCCACGAGTTTTTCAGCTATTCGATCAAAGCAAACCAAAAACTCCTTATTACCATCGGCACCCTTTAGAGGGGACTCAATCCATCCTTTGCTTCTGAATCCGAAACTCTCCACTCCATTAATGATTTTCCCAAGAACCTGCATCATTGAGAACTCAAGTCAAGTGCTTATCACAATCTCCATGGCTATATTGAAGATGGTGGAAAATGCAAAATGAAACCTCATCCCTGCTCCTTTCCCCTAAGATTCAATAATTAGTAACGACATCAGTTGTAAGTGTATTAGTATTTGTCGTATTAAATGATATGTACCTATATTTGACATCATAGATATGAGGAAAAATCTCGTACCCATTTGTTAAAATCTAACCATATTTAATTATTGATTTACCAATTTGAGAGGTTTTATTCAATTGCATAAAAATTAATCTTGAAATCCTTTAAGATTATAAAAAAATACTCCCAAAACTTCAGATCTGTGCATGTTTTAGACACTGTAGATTTAGCCTCTTAGAAGATTTAGAAATATTGAATATTTACAAATATAAGCTTCTAAGAACTGAGCAAAGCAAAAGAAAAAAAAAGAAAAAAAAGGCCAATATATAACAACCAATAGTTTTATCCATGCTTGATAATCCAATCTCAAGAAGATTCCTTCTTCAAAGGTACTCATTTCAACAACTAATTTTTCAGCCCTTATTTTGCCTCTCTTCTACACATGTTTAATAGATGATTTTGTAGTAAAGAAGACTGAATGGGGGAACATGTACCTCTTGATGAACTAGTGGATCCCTCACAACTCCCCCACTTCCCACCTGCAATAACAATTGAGACCGCTTAAGGGTTGAGATTAAAAGAAAAATGGATCATATTAGCATTTTCTTTGATCTTTTCCCATTCGAACAGCAGGCAATGTGATTAAGTTAGAAACATTAAAAAACTTCGGTTACTGAGTGTGAAGTTTTTTCTGCATAAATACAAACAAATGTGGAAAAAGAGTAGCCCCATGCATAAAAACTCCACTACGTGCAATTACAAGGAGAACAGTCGGACCACTTTGAGTCTATTGTAATGCAGACATATGCATATATTCATGCAATCATGGACATGACTAACAGAAGATAGCGGGAAGCAAAAAAGTGATCAATTCACCTGAGTCCTTCGAGCTTCAAACTGAGGCTTCACCAAGGTAACTAAAACTGCCTCTTCCTTCATCACTTTAACTATGGCTGGCATGACCTATATAAATAATGATATAACATGAGATGACAAACTTACTCCTGCGGCCAGTGTTGAGATATAGGTAAGAATTGTTCCATGTGTCATGGCAAGTATAATATTGATTAAAATTAGTCAACGACTATAGTCTTGTATGATTTAGTTACCATTTTTTATATTGTTATTATTAGAGAGGTTAATTCCCTGCTGTGTCCGACCTTGATGGAATGAAAGACATTAAATAATTGAAGAAGCGGCTATGTCCTTGCTCTATGAAAGGCAGAGATAATCCATCACATATTAGTTGATTGAAAGGGCATAGCTTTTCCTGCCGTTATAAAAGGCAGTTTTCTAAGAGTGGGTAGTTTCTCTCTCACATTTCTATTCAATTTTTAGAGACAGAAATTAACTAACCGTTTAACATACAATCTGTGTTCTCATCATTGACAAGAGAAAGGGAGAAATGAGAGAACTGGTTTTATATTTTTTGAGATGAGAACGTATTTTCTGCATTATGACTTCTGTTTCACAGATGGTGACTATCATGAAGATTATTAAAGGATTCAAGTATGCCATTTATGTAATTTCCACATGGTTTTATCTCATTTGAGTGCTTTCACAACCAGCTGCAATTACCTGCAAATGTCATACTTTCAATTTACAACTCCCTGAAAGCTTACCAGGAGGATAGAGATGAATGAAAGGTCCAGAGTCACCAAATCAACTTTTTGTGGGAGTCCAGATAGATATCTTAAATTTGTCCGTTCCATAACACACACTCGTTCATCCTGTCGTATTTTCTCAGCCACCTAAAGAAGTATTCAGCAAATATGACCAAGCAATAATGTTCAGCAGGTCAGCCATTAGAGAGTTTGAAGAAAGATTGATAAACAATAACAAGAATTTCTAGTCTCCAAACTACATGAATTACAAACAGCATTCCAGACAAACTAACTCAATAACAGTCCAATGAATGTTTTCCAATTGCCCATCAACGACTAATTAGCAACTCCCGTTTACGCTTCTCATGTTGTTCCTCCATCTCTTTATTAATTCAAGTTTTCCTCGATGTGAAAATATATTCCACTTCTTAAGGGATAAAATGTGCAGGTTCTATGGGCTGATTACATAAGTTCTATATTGGAGGATACCCTTTAATTATCAATGAGTCGCCCTTGGGTGACATAGCGTCAATTCATCCACATACTTTTGTATGATCCTATTAGTGTCGAGGATAAATGAGACACCACTTTACCTAGGGTATTATTTCAGGGGTGGCTTAAGGGCATTTTCCTAACACCCTTCAAGTACCCAAAAAAAAAAAAAAACTGTCAAACAAAAAGAGAGCCATGCTCAAACTAATGATTGGATGAAAATATCGACCAATATGTATCGTATCGTGCACCCTGATACTAATATTTTCCGATATCGTGTCAATATTACCGTATTGACGATATATCGGCTGAAATATTCTTATCAACATACGATTTTTAGAAATTTTTTTCTTTAGATATATTTAATGCCAATATATATTATTCGATATATTCGATATTTATATTTTCATTCATTTTAAGATAACAAAGAGAAAGCCAACGCACCTGTCCATAACCTACATCAACCCCATAGACAAATGAAGCACCATTTTGAAGTAGACAATCTGTAAATCCTCCAGTGGATAACCCCGAATCAAGAGCAACTTTTCCAGTAACATCAACCCCTAGTTGCTCAATAGCAGCCTCTAACTTGTATCCTGCTCTGTATTAAATGTTAGTATACAAGGGTAGCACTTTTTATCCTGCCCAATTATTCAACATTCATCCAACTTTGTTTTTTTAATTGAACTAATATTCATCTAGTTTAACTAATTTGAAATGACATTTATGAAAGAAAANCAAATTATCGTAGGCCTATTATTTTAGGAAGTTATTTGATTATGATTTGTTTTTAATTTTAGGAAGTTATTTGTTTCCAATTTTCTTAGATAGCGGGTTCTTTATATAAGACCGTCATTTCTATTATTTAGAATGATTGATGATTGATGAATGAATGAGTATTTGAGTTGCAATTGAGAAATTGTGCTTCCCTTTCTCTCTCCCCCTTTGGTTTGATCCCTTTCTTGTCCCTACCCCTCTAGTCTAACTTCTTGTCCCTACCCCTCTATTCTTCTTCTCTCTACTTTCACCCCCCTCCCTACATCAGTTTCCCTCTGTTGGAGTTTGCTTGAGAAAAAGGAATCCCATAATCTTATCGTGGAACAAATGAAAAGGAACAACAGAAATCCAAGATCCCAAGATATGATGCCCCTTTCTTGGGAAAGAAAGTAAAAGAAAGGGAAAACAGAGAGGGGGAATGGGGAAGGGACACACACCAACACACTGCCACAATCACCACCACACCACCAACAGTGCCACTGAAACCACTACACTACCCCACCCCCCATCGCCAAACCGCTGGTGAAGTCGTTGGTTGCCTTACCCGCCTCGCTCTCCATACCCTCTCTCTTTGTGACACCCGCAGTAGTGCAAGCCAGATTTGCCCTCACTGCTGGTCAAGGCGGCCATATCGGTTCTCCCCAACGGTTGGAGAGGGTGGAACTGCCTTCCTCAACAGCTAAGGAGGCCAGAGGAGGTTGCAAGGGTTAACAAAACCCACACAACATCCTTCAGGGAGGGCAGATCTGTCGTCATCAACTGCACACACAGAGAGAGAGAGGGAGAGAGAGAGAGAGAGAGAGAGAGAGAGATGGAAGAGATCGATCGAGAGAGAAGGGAGAGGAAATGAGAGGTACAGGGTGGTTTGGGCAGGGTGGGTGAAGTCCCATCTACACCAGTGGAGCTTTTTGACGGTTCTACCACCACTAGTGGAGTCTAGCACTAGCTTCACCGGAATGGAGGAGAGAGAGGAACATGTAGAGGTGGAAGGTGGAGGGTAAGGGTGGGATGAGGGAAGAATATTAGTATTTAATTTTTCAATGTTTTTAATGGGAAAGAATAGGGAAAAAGAATCACATACTCTCAATCAAACATAAACCATTACATTAAACCCGTTTTCCTTTACGTTTCCAAAATTGAACCGTACACACCCTTGAAGATAAAAGGATAGCAGCTTTCCCCAACTAGCTATCAGTAAGTCATCTTTTGTATTTACTGATATGAGGGGAGCGGCTGTTCCTAGACAAGCAACTGCGACTAGAATGTACTTAGTAGTAATGCTAATGTTCCTTAGCATCAAAGGGGAAAGCATCCCTAAAACCAGGTCACAAATGTGATAAGGCAGTCAACTCCATCGTAAGACATAAAGGGAGCAGAAAATAGTAATCCCTGCCTAAAATGATTCAGTTCGATGCAAGACCCACAGTTTGAGATGCCATTTACCTTGTATTATCCATGACTGTATGAAGGTTCTACTGTATTGCTGAAACCTTTCAAGACAAAGCTCATCCAATCTCCTTTTCCTGAAAGTAACAAAAGAAGACCACAATAATAATCACAAACAACATCATGAAGAGAGACAAAAGATGAGGACAATAAAATTTTTTAAATCAATGATATATTATACTTCACAAGACTTTGCTTTTTTGAGTAGAAACTGACGTTACCAATTAAAGTATTAAAATTCAAGTTAGTAAAGAGCAATTCAGAAGTTACCACAGGATATCTTTTCTATTTTTTAAAAGCTACTAAAAAAAGGACAATTAAGACATTTTCAAATGGGAAAAGTAAGAATGGAACAAATGAAGGGTTTTTCAGTTGTATTGCTTGCAACATAGCCAAGGTGTGCAAAAGCAGGCAAAGAGGAATCACACCATGATTTTTCACAAGCCACAGGCACTCACACAGATAGCAAGAGTTTGCAAGTACAAAAGAATCCAACAAAGAGCACGACATGGTAGGCATGTGAAGTGGTGGCATCCCTGGAAGTGACTTTACCCTTTGATACTAAAATGATACTCATAAGGGCAAAGGAATGGTGCAACAGGTTCACTCCTCTGTCCTCAAAGTCGAACCCCCCTGCCACCTGATGAAAAAAGAAAAAGAAAAAGAATGTTTTTCTTTTATATGAAATCATCATAACAGAGCTATCTCTTTTATTATCCCCTGGAAGTGATGGCATCCCTGGAAGTGACTTTACCCTTTGATACTAAAATGATACTCATAAGGGCAAAGGAATGGTGCAACAGGTTCACTCCTCTGTCCTCAAAGTCGAACCCCCCTGCCACCTGATGAAAAAAGAAAAAGAAAAAGAATGTTTTTCTTTTATATGAAATCATCATAACAGAGCTATCTCTTTTATTATCCCCCCACCCTCTAATATAATTCTCATGACTTCTACTGTGAAAGTGAGGACAAAACTGTCACACATGACGGATCAGATTCCAATAGTTTCAAAATGTCAGGTGTGCCCCAACAAAGCAGGCGCATGGAAATATGAAACCTAAACTGGGAAGTCAAAGAGGTAATTTAGATAGTGGTGGTAAACAGGCCATGCCAGACTGCCCTTCAGCGGCCCATGCGCCGTGCCATCATGGCTTATGTATATTCAACAGTCACCCAACCGTTGTTCCCCTCTCCACTATTTGAAAAAAAAAAAAATTATATAATTACTAAAATACCCTTCCCTGAAAAAAATCTATAAATACCCCCTCAATACCCATATTCTCTTCACCAAAATTCGCTACTCTCATTCTCAAATCTCAATCTTCTCAGTTCTAAGTGATCCAGAATTTCAATATTTGTTGTTTATTTGTTATGAGTTTGATTTTATTTTTTATTTGTAATTCTGTATAATTAATAACCAATTGTGTGTGTGTGTGTGTATAGTTTTTCTCATTTTGGTGGTAAACGAGATTGGGTTAACTATCCCGAAGCAAGATGGCACCAAAAACCATTGAAATGTACATCCAATTTAAAGACTGGTTAAAGATAAAAGGCTGATTACAACATCGAATAATTTTGAGCAACAACAAAAAAAAAAAAAAAAAAGAGTCAAGAAGTGGCAGAGTGAGTGAAACATGAAGGTGTGAGTACTTGTACATTTTATCGTTATAATTTTTTGCATTTACATATGATGTGACAGCAAATAGTCAATTAAGAAAATAAGATGATTTATTCATAACTTTTTGCATATATTTTTTTTTAGTATCATGTTTTCTTTGAAGGCCCATTTGCTCAGGTTATTTTGGCATGGCACGACTTAGCCTAAACTGGACCTAGTGCCATGTTGGGCCAAGTGTTCACTCAAACTGTGCCATGCCAGAACGACACAACCATAACACCACTAAATTTAGCCATCATCACATGCTAGTTGGCCTATAAAGATGCTTTTTTTTTACCATTAAAGGCCCAAACTTATAAAGACAAGCTACCAACCACCAAGAAGCTATCATGCCAAGCCCAAGAAAGCAACAGACATGAAGGTTTAATACTAACAAAATGTCCTCCCTACAACACAGGCATAGGATACATGAAATAAACAATATTGCATAGAAATTGAGTACACAATGACACAGAATTAGCAGTCGAAACTTTGAGCTTTCCCCATATAACATTTCAGCACTGAAATCAACTCAAAACCTCTTAAATGCAAGAAAAATAGTCATTGAAAAGAACGATGAAAAGAAGAGAAAATCTTAGATCCATAAGGAGTTACCGTGTCAAGGTAATCTTTTCATTATGGATTAATCTAATTAACTAGGAAAAGATTATCAGCATGTCCAATGTAAGTACTCAAGATTTTGTAAACTGACACACCTGTGAAAATGAATTAGCACAACTGAAGGAGAATTGACATCGATATCCCATTAGCTAACAAACATCAATCTAGGATGCTTACTTCTTTAGAGGTTGAATCTTCCCTGATTTAATTGTGGAAAAGCTTCTGAAGGAATAACCCACCTTGTCTTTGAAACATCTCAGTGGCATCAATAGAAATCTATCAGCTTTCATGCCTAATCAATGGAGTAAATTTATGGGTCTGGTCAGGATTTCACCTAAACAAGCAGATTCCGCAAATATGTTTATTTAATAGAATCTTCACAGCGTTCAAGGTAGCAATTGCCACATAAAATGACATATTGCATATAACTCAAAAGCAGACTTATGAATGAAGCTGGCTAAAATTAGCCGTCGATGGTCCATCTTTGGTAGTTAAGACAATTTGTCCATAATATTTTAATGGTTACAATCAACTCCATAAAGTTTTTAATTTTACAATCAAGTCCACTAATCTATTTTCTTCAAATTCCAACCGAAAGATTATAGTAAATTATATCTGAGCCTTAAAATGACCATATGGTTGAAAATATTGGCAAACTAGAGATTCAAATAAACTTGGAATTATAAAATGATAACAGTTCTTTTCTACCATTTTTTCCCAAAATTTAGACAATGGACTTACTGTAAATAATGGGATTGATGGTGGGGCATAAATCGAACTCAATTTTAAAAAGGGTTATGATTCATCCCAGCAGTTAGTAGCTACCAATGCTGTCACTTAGTACATTAGAAAGCCCGTACCCTTATGAGTGTGGTTGATTAACCCTTCAATAGGCACGCTACTTTCCATTTGATAAAGCACATAACCCTAACGAAAAGTTCAAATTAGCCCAACAAAATGGAACTGGTTTTCATAAGAAGAAACATAGAGTCCTTCTTAGAGGGGAAAAAAAAAGCATCCCGGAATATAAAGCTCTCACCGTGAGCAGGGATCAGGGAAGGATCAAACCAATTTTGATCTATTTTATGCGTTTTTGGTTAGACATTACGTAGAAGACGAATTTTACTACTCGAATACAGGACTTTTAGGTCACACAGTGATAACCTGAGGCAAGGCTGCACTTCATCGAGTCCATCGATTATTGAAACTGGAATATGGGTAGTCAGTCACTAGCTCAGGTGAATTGAAATATGGATGCAGTTAAGCTGGTAATATTTTATTTTAACTGATGGGACATCAAATCAAAAGACCAAATTCATGAAATCTAAGCGA
Source organism: Nepenthes mirabilis (assembly GCA_025585075.1). NCBI lineage: Eukaryota > Viridiplantae > Streptophyta > Magnoliopsida > Caryophyllales > Nepenthaceae > Nepenthes > Nepenthes mirabilis. The sequence continues at coordinate 401 of JAODPA010131574.1, read as the reverse complement.
ATCAGCAACTTCAAGGGAATAGAAATTGAGTACCGGTAGACACTGAGGTACTATCATGTGTGGGGAAGATGAACAAGCTTGAACGATTAGTGATGTCAATAGAACACAACCGTGGAAACGGAAGCGGAAGCCTAAGAGCCAGCTGCAATACCATTCCTCCTCTTTGTTCCATCTTACCATCTATCCATTAGCAAAGCTCGGCCCAGGTTGCCACAACGAGGATATTGTAGGGCAGAACAAAAGACTCACTCCATTAAAGAGCTGCAGCTCATGTCTCGACGGAACAACGGTCTAAAATAAGAAATACATAATTAATTATAAATACTCCCATTTCAACCAAGGCATCTCTACTCGCTCTACTCTTTAACCTCTTACTTTTGTATGATAAATAATAATAAATA
>JAODPA010131573.1:0-16815 GCA_025585075.1 Nepenthes mirabilis | reverse complement strand
TGTCAATAACAATAACATGTATAAACATAAAGGCAATAAGTAATAAAAAATAAGAGACAATTTTTTATAACGAAGGAAAAACTCGATACCCATGGTAATTGAGAAAAACCCTCTGAGTTTCGACAGTTAGAGAAGATATCCACTATGAAAATCAATTTACAAATCGGGTGATATATACACGCTAACCTAACCAACTTACTCCCGTCTTATGACCTCTATTAAGGAACTCATTGGATTTGCCAGCGACAACGAAACCAGATGCCTTCCGATCTTTATGTCAATCTTCTCTCATAAACCGCTTGAAGTAGCAGACACCACCAAAACCCCTTCTTCACAGTACTAACGTCGCCAATGAAGGTAGAAGGGTAGGAGTGATGGATCGGTACAGAGAAAGTGATGAGGAAACCGTTAAACACATAGAACACAATGATCTGATTACGATTTTTTCAATCGGAGCAAGATTAATAGAGCAAAAGATGAAATTTTCTCAAAGTGGGGTGCTCCAAAATGCTTCAGTAAAAAGTAAGGCAATTGAAATAAGGAGAAAATTTATAAAGAACTCGAAAAATGCATTTAAAATTAATGACCGTTGCGGCAGCGCTCGAGCGTAGCTCAAGTGTGCGGTGAGTGCACAGAGGGTTTCAAGAGAAAACCCTATCGAGGCTCGTGTGAGAAGGTGACTAGCTTCGAGCGGATGGTTACTAGATTTTGGGCTCGAGCACCCGGAAGGTGCAAGGCTACTGGAATTGGGGCTCGAGCGGATGGCGAGCGACGGCAGGCACGGGGCTTTTGGAATCGGAGCTCGAGTGGTTAGCAAGCGAACAACAAGCGTGATGCTCCTGGAACCCGGGAACGGACAGCCATTAAAATAAGTTGATGCAACACTTCGATTAATACAACCCAATATCGATATATGACTAAATATGGTCACGGAATATGCATATCACAAAAATGACCATACAATCTCCCCCTATGGCGATTCCGTGACAAAACATATAAAGTAAAAAAAATATAAGAGAAGTACTTGTTTAAATACCACTGAGATAGAACCCGTGTACATAAAAATCTACACCTAGTGAGAAATAAAAATAATACAATAAGTAAACATAAAAATCTACATGATAGCTATTGTGTCGATACTATAGCTGCCGTGCCGTCACTATAGCTATGTTACCTGATCAACAATTGTTAGTACAAATAGACATAATATAAAGAGATATAATATGTCTAGAGCAACATAGAAGGAGGATGACCATGCACAGTAGCTTAGCAACATACACATCATAAAAGAATAGGAGCAGTAATAAGAGCATCACAATAAATGAAGGTAGTAAACTCTGTAAAGGCAGTAAAACAAATAAAATTATCACAACTCCCCTGAAAAATCCAAGAAAAACTCTCCCTAACAGAAATAAGAGGATCTTCCCCTAACAAAAATAACAACGGCTCCCCCTATCAAAATAGTAAATATATAGTCTCCCCCTATCAAAATAGCAAATGGCCTCCCCCTTTTTGTCACAAAGAGCCAAAGAGAGGGGATCAACCAGAACCTAAAGAATCGCCGAACAGCTAATGACCATAATGATCTCGCCACCATCAAAGCTTAACCTCCAGTGTAGCCAAGCGGGCATCTAGACGCTCAAAACCAGTAAGAATATCCGAACGCAACTGAGACTGTGAAGAATAAATGCGCTCCTATGAGGAATATAGATACTCAAAGCGATCGGTAAGGCGAGACATCTGACCCATCAGAGCTGCAGAAGAAGAGGTGGAGTGCCAAGGAGGAGTAGAAGAACCAGGACCCAAGGGGTCAGGGTAGGATGAGGTGGAGCAAGAGGGTCCACCCTCGGGTTGAGAGGAAGGCACCTCAAGGAGAGGCTCATCTAATGGCTCCTAGGGAGCCTCTGTGAAGTGACGAGTATGGAACCGGCTCTGGGCAAAGGTGGTAGAGATGATAGGGTATGCAAGTTGGAGACGAGGAAGATCGGGAAAAGGAAGACCGAGTCCAACAAGTAGCCACTAAATGAGGCACCCATAGGGAAAGTTGTCATCTTTACGGGTGGTGAAATGGGAGAGGATGTGAGAAAAGATGTGGGACGGCAAATCAATAGGCCGCCCACTCAAGAGAGTATATAGAAACAGTACCTTGTCCATGGAAATGGTGGAAAAGTGAGAAATAGGAAAAATATTCATAAGTATAATGCGGCTCATGACCAGACACCTAGAGGAGAGAAGAGAAGTCTTGAAAGATCGCCCATGTCACTCTATGGGGGCACCATGAAGGAATGTAGCGATCTCATTTGGGTGTGGCTTGGAAAATGGGGGGGAAGGGTTGTCAGGTTTGTTACCCAAGAAAGACTAAGAACCCATGCAATCACATCCGGAGGTGTCGACCCGTTCAATCACATCTGGAGGTGTTGCCCCTGCAAGTACGTCAAAAAAGAATCGAAGGAAGACTCATGAATGTTTGAATAAAATTCTTGAATAAGAACAAGAGAATGAGCAATCAAATCGGTGAGGACTGGGTCCCAATGTTGGTCAGTAAAGACGGAAGAGATGGAAGGGTCGAGGGAATCAATGTAGACTTCCCATTCAAGGGAGAGTTGCCGATGGGACATGTTCGTGGAAAATAAGGCCTCTGTCTCGGGATTGATAAAGCGATTAGGAGCGGAGAGGCCACTCATCCGATTACATTTACTGATCATTTTTTGAGCAGATGACTTACGCGGGCCCGACATCTGAAATACACATATAAAGAAAAGATTGTAAGAACACTCAAATAAAGTTATAACGATTCCCCCGTTTATATATATATGGATGAGTTTTTTTTTTGGATACATGTGTGTGTGTGTGGGAGTTGGTGAGGCACAAAGGGAAGTGCGGCGTCTGGCGGCGTGAAGCAGGCTCTCGACAGTAGCGCCAAGAAGCACCAGGGGCAACCCCAGCGCGCCAGCCGCGCACCACCAACCTTAGGGACCGGAGCCTCAGGGCTACTTACGAGATAAGCTGGGTTGGATCCATAGCAGAGAATGCCCAGCCATGGGAGTGCGGCATGGGACACGGCCAAGGAGGTGCCATTGGCGCCAAAAGAACCAGGAAACAAGGGACGCGCAAGATCCATGGCCGGCGCACCAGATTCACGCAATAATGGGTGGGTCTGGAACAAGTGGGTAAGAAAATGGTGACCAATGATGACATCCAACCAAAAACGAAAGAAGAGGGGTCGGCACCGCCATTAATGGCAGACGAAAATGCAAAGGAAGAAACTGAGGGAAAGGAGAGAAATTACCTCAAAGAAGCCCACAATAGAGAACAAGAAAGGTCAATCTGGAGGTAGGTATGAGAGAGAGGCAGCCAAAGAGATTGCAAATCATGCGAGAACAGAGATAGCCGAGTGAGGGTTTTGCCTTCACGCATGCTGCTTACTGGAAGATAAAGCAAGAGGCAGTGGTGCTCGAGCTAGTGGAAGGCAGCACACATATTTGCATACCCTTTTTTTCATATTTTTTGGTAAATTTAACAAAAAATTTATCCTGAAGAAAAAATTGCCACCTTTTTTTAAAAAAAAATTGATTAGGATTTTAGCTCACTTTTATTAACCTATATTTTTCCCCCTGAGTTCACTTTCTAATTCAACATGTTTACTTATTTATTTAGTTGTTGAATACGATAAACAAGTTTGTACATTTTTGTTCCTTATCTTCGGTTGTACAAAAAATTTATGGTATAGCAATGGGGATGAATGTGACCAATATGTCCACAAGCATGACAAGTAGGCCCAAACTTAGGCACAAAAGGGGACTATTTAGGTCTTTGGTGGAAATAGGTATTTATTTTATTTGATCGATAAATTTTAGCGGGTTTGTTCATGACCTTTTGGCTAGATGGATTAGGCAAATGATTTGAGCCAAATCTTTTCTCCACATGTTGAGGCATTGACTTAGCGAGTTTATATGTGTGAACATTTTTGTGTGAAGTTTTTTTGTGGCCGAAACAAAGATAGTTTTAGGTTGCGGGTCGGGTTGGGGAATACTCTTAACATACCCCAAACCCTTTTTATTTCCAGCACATTTTTCAAGACTTAACATATGATCAAGTTTTTGGGTTACACTTGAAAATCTGCTTATGTCGTTCTTAGTATTCTCAAGCTCCAATTCTAGGGATTTAATTTTGGGGATTAAAGAGTTGTTGCACATTTCTAGTTCACGATGTATCTTTGTGGCACTATTCAATTTGGTCATAATTTCTGCCTTGTCTTTTTACAATTCGATGAGTTTATTGTTTAAGGTTTTATTTATTTTCTTTACTTTTAAGTATTTCCTAAATAGTTTGTCATACGCTTCTTGAAACCCATCAAATTCGTTATCAAATTCTTCATGAGAGGAATCTAATTGTTCAAGAAGTGCACTAGTGGCTTCGTCACTACTAATAATAGTTGCCTTGAAAGCCATATAATTTACCTCATCATCCCCTATGGATTTTTCATCATGATTTTTATCATCTTCATCATCCGTTGGAGACACATTTAAAATTTTTCATTTCTGACGCTTAAAATTTGGGCACTCAATCCGAATATGATCAAAGTCGTGACATTTATGGCATTGGATTCCTTGGAGTTTCTTGTTTTTAAAATCTTTAGTTTCCTTTCTCTCCTTTTTGATGGAAGTATGAGATAAATCAGTTTCTTTGAAGGATCGTTTGCTATTCTTATTTTTAAAGAATTTCTTAAATTTTTTGACGAACATGACAAACTCCTCATCACTACATGACTCTTTGTCTGAGTGACGATCTCTCTCTTCCTTTACAGATAATTGACTTGTTTCTTTTTTATTGAGGAAGAATGTGCTCATAAGTTTGAAGATCCAACAAGTTCTTGTATTTTTAATTTGTCTAGATCTTTACTTTCTTCGATTGCAGTGACTTTAGGTTTCAATCGCTCAGGGAGAGAACGAAAAACTTTTCTAACTATTCTATGTTCAGAAATTCGTTCTCTTAAATTAAATGAAGAGTTTACAATTTCATTTAATTGAGTATAGAATTCATCGAATATTTCATCATCTTTCATTCAAATTTCTTCAAATCTAGTCGTAAGAACTTATAGTTTTGAGTTTTTGACAAGTTCGGTGCCTTCATGAGTGATTTCAAGAATATCCCACGCATCCTTTGAGGTCTCACACATAGAGATGCATCTAAACTCTTCGGAGGATATGACCATAAAAATAGCATGTAGCCCCTTACTACTCCAATTGCACGAATGAAGCTCTTCTTTTATCCATAAGGATAGATCTTTCGGTTCACACCCGTAGTACTTTTGGGAGGAGTCCACCCAGTTTGAGTGCTTGTCCACATGCACTCATCCATTGAATTGAGAAATGCTCTCATACGAACCTACCAATAAGTATAATTACTTTCATCAAAGTAGGGATGAACTGACAGCGATTGACTAGTATGCATGTAGATCGAGGTTGCGGATCGGGGTAAGTCTCTGATACCAATTGAAAAGGAAGTTTTATCTGAAATTATACAATAAAGTTTTGACCTCATGCAGGACTAGCAAAAATAGTACAATATTAAATATTCAATACACATAAAGTATATTTATATTTAGATGTCAAGAACAATAACATGCATAAATATAAAGACAATAAGCAATAATAAACAACAGACAATTGTTGGTGACAAAGGAAAAACTCGATACCCACAATAATGGAGAAAAACCCTCCGGTCTTCAATAGCCAGAGAAGATATCCACTATGAAAATTAAATTACAGATCAGATAGTACAGACACGCTAATCTAACCGACTTACTCTCGTCTTGTGGTCCCTGCCAAGGAATTCCTTAGATTTGCCCGTAACAATAGAACCGGATACCTTTCGATCTTCACATCAATCTTTTCTCATAAACCGCTTGAAGTAGAAAACACCATCGGAACCCCTTCTTCACAGTACTAACGTTGCTAACGAAGGTAGAAGGGTAGGAGTGATGGATCAGTAAAGAGAAAGTAGTGAGAAAACCGTTAACATATGGAACACAATGATCTAATTAAGATTTTCTTAATTGAAGCAAGATTAATAGAGTAAAAGATGAAGTTTTCTCAAAGTGGGGCACTCCAAAATGCTTCAGTAAAAAGGAGGGCAACTGAAATAAGGAGGAAATTTATAAAGAGCTCAAAAAACGCGTTTAAAACTAATGACCATTGTCGCGACGCTTGAGCGAGGCTTGAGCGCACGGTGAGCTCACTAACGGTTTCAAGAGAAAACCCTATCGGGGCTTAAGTGAGAAGCCGGCGAGCTTTGAGCTGATGGTTACTGGATTTTTGGCTCGAGCGCACGGAAGGCACGAGGTTACTGGAATCAGGGCTCGAGTGGATGGCGAGTCCACAGTAGGCACGTGGCTTTTGGAATCGGAGCTCAAGTGGTTAGTAGGCGAATAGCAAGTATGATGCTCCTGGAACCCGGGAACGGACAGCCATGAAAATAAGTTGATACAGCACTTCGATAAATACAACCCAACATTGACACATGACTAAATATTGTCACGGAATATGCCAATCACGAAAATGACCTTAATACTTTTAATTGAACTAGATGGGTCTGATACCGTGGGTTGGTTCAGAGTCCGAATTGTAACAGATCGGCGACCCACCATGGATTTCTCTAAACCTAGCACATAAGCCCAGGCAGCGCAACCCAAGTCTGCCTAACGAAACCTGGACCCTCAAGGTTGCCCCCTTTGGATTGGCCTGCAAGCATAGCCCAGTGCCACCCGCTCTGAGGATCCAACTCATGAGCCGACAAGCAGCACAACACCTTATGAATATGCAAGCAATACTTGCCATAACCACCTCGGGCAGCTCACAAATATTTCCAAAATATTGTTTAGGATTGTGCATCGCCCCAGGGCGGCAGTTATGGCTTAACAAACTCCCTAAAAAGCAATTACCATAAGGTGACCTCCATGATCGCTCAAAAAAAAGAAAAGAAAACTCGCAAACTGTTATAATTGTCATAGCAAGCACCCGCAATCGTGAAACAACTCAGCAGATCGGTGCAAATAGTTGTTGCCAATCATGAGGCCCAAGGAAGGGTGAACCGACTTTTTTTTTTGTAAGTAATTAAAATGTATAAATAAAAATGAAAGAATACAAATTAGATGTTTAATCTCCAAATATATTGGAGATAAACAACTACGCTAGGGCATACCCGAAGCCGAGTAATACAAGATTCCAAAGAGAAAATAAAAAACAGACTCTAGTAGCAATATACTTGCAAAGCTAAACAACGAGAAAACACCATTCATGTAACGGCAGGAGAACAGACATCATACAGATCAGACGATGCAGAAGAGTATGAAGAGTAGCCAACCCAACGTCGGCAGCAAATCAACCTGATCTAGTAAAGATAATCCTCCCCCAACCAGACAATCCTAAAGTCCAACTCGTCACATCAATCAACAAACAACCAGGGATAGATCCGTGCCCGGCATCGTCACCCTGTCAAGGATCCGAACGTCCGCGCCAAAGGGAGTAAAGGTGAACCGACTTAAACATTATAAATACTTTGTTATCCCGTGGAAAAAGGGGCTTTTCTCCCTCCAACCAAGTAGGAGCTGATTTCGTGAAAACAACGAGAATTACGTCCAAACATCCCAAGTGTACTCTCCCCTGAGGGCTATTTCGAGACAAATGCATCTCTGGCTTTCAAAGCAACACTCTTATCCAAGCTCGTGGCTGTATAGGCACTGTGTCGGCTCTTAACTCTCACACTGCTTAGCCAATGAGGTCAATTCTCATAGCAAGGCAAACGAAACCCGACCACTAGTAGCTGAAAAAGAGTTTAACGAGCGTCTTCATCGGAGCTCAGTCCTCTATCTCTCAAAACTACCCCCTAACTGAACATATTCATTGAAGCTCAATCCTCCATCTTTTAAAGCCACTCCCTAGTAGAGCAAACCCATAGGAACTCAGTCCACCATCTCTGAAAGCCACCCCTAGTCAGGCGCACTTATTGGAGCGCAATCTTCCATCTTTCAAAGCCACTCCCTGATCAAGTACACCTGCAGGAGCTCAGTCCTCTACTTCTCAAAGCAGCCCCTAGCCAAGCGCACTTATCAGAGCTCAATTCTCCATCTCTCTAAACTACTCCTTAACTGAGCACACTTATCAGAGCTCAATCCTCCATCCTTTTAAATTGCTCCCTGGCCAAGTGTACCGGTAGGAGCTCAGTCCCCCATCACCCAAAGCCGCTTCCTTGTTGAGTGCACTCATCAGAGCTAATCCTCTATCCCTCAAAGCCGCTTAATGACTGAGCATACTCATCGGACTTAGTCCATCTCTCTAAGTCACTCCTTGGCCGAACACACCTGCAAGAGTTCAATCCTCCATCTCTCTAAGCCATTTCTTGGCCAAGCACACCCACAAGAGCTCAATCCTCCATTTTTTATAGCCGCTCACTAGCTAAGTACACTCAGTGGAGCTCAGTCCTCCATCTCTCTAAACTACTCCCTAGCCGAGCGCACCCACAGAAGCTCAATCCTCCTTCTCTAAAACATGCTCCTTGACTAAGCGCACTCATCAAAGTTTAATCCTTTATTCCTCTAAGCCACTCTCTAGACGTGCACACCCATAGAAGCTCAATTCACCATCTCTTTAAAGTGCTCCCTGGCCGAGCGCACTCATCGGAGTTTAGTCCTCCGTCCCTCTAAGTCACTCTCTAGCTAAGCGTACTCATCGAAGTTTAGTCATTCATCCCTCTAAGTCGTCCCCTGAACGAATGGACCCGCAAGAGCTCAGTCCTCCATCTCTCTAAGTCGCTCCTCGCCAAGCACACCCATAAGAGCTTAGTCCTCCATCTCTCAAAACCAATCCTTAGCCGAGCGCACCCGCAGAGGCTCAGTCCTTCATTTCTATAAGCCACTCTTTGGCCGAACGCACATAGCAGAAATCAATCCTTCATCTCTTAAAGTCGCTCTCCAACCGAGCGTACTCAATCACTCAATCCCCTTTTACATGAATCTATGTATACATATCTTGTATTCCTCCATTTTTTTCTCATCGTAGAAAGATTTCTAACTTGAGCATTGGATGACACACAAGGGATAAATTTTTCACCATCCTCTGACATTTTATTTGCTAGTTGTAATGTACAGGATCCAAGTTCAAAGATATAGAGGCCAGACTCACTTCTACTCGACCCATTAGGGAAGATCAAGTGACTTCTTAATCCATACGACATCCCAAATCCCGGGATGCATCATTGGCACCATCTATGGATAGCAATTGAAAAGTTTTACTACCACAAGTCAACAAAACAAATACAATCAATATTTGTGCTTCAGCTAGCACTTCGGCCAGAGATATTGCCTCCCATGGTAACGACTCTCCTAGTAGCCAAAACGACGTGTGGCCAGCCTTTGGTGAGCATGCACTCACTGCCTAATAGGGCATCATCCTTAAACTGATCCACACCCTATGTGTTCGTCTAGATAGGTGACGGCTGGGGGCTCCTTCCTATCATGTACAAATGTTAACACCCCAAAAGAAGAAGCCAGAGGAAGAGACCACCCACCAAGGGAAAATCTCATCCGCTTGACAATCTCGATATTCGAGAGGATCCAAGCAACAGGGCCTACTCCCGAAAGAAAAGTTGACCTGATCCTAGAGCGCTGGACAAAATCCAAGAGCGATGATACCTTCGCTATTTCTGATACGAACGATAACCTTCCACCCATAAAGGAAACACTTATAGCACTGGCAGGCACTCTATCATCCCTTCGCTGAGGCGAGAGGTGCAACCCAGAGAGAGCTTCCAAAGCATTCAGCCTTCTACTTGCAAGCGGCGTCGCTAGAGCGAGAGACTTGACCCTAGGGCTTGGCAAGGCAAATCCCATGACAATACTTCTCATCGGCCCTGTGTAGAGCAATAGATCCCGTAAAAGCCATTGTGATTCTCACGATGGGATCTCCACATGCTCAACTCGCTACCCATCATGTTACAACAAGCATTGTCTGACCAAGGACAGTGTAGCTGAGTACACTCATCGCAGCTCGGTCTTTCATCCCTCTAAGCCGTTCCCTGGTTGAGCACACTCGGTGAAGCTCAATCCTTCATCCCTCTAAGCTGTTCCCTGGTCGAGCGCACCCGTAGGAGCTCAGTCCTCCATCTCTTAAAACTGCTCTCTAATCGAGTGTACTCATTGGAACTCAATCCTCCATCCCACTAAGCTATTCCTTGGCCGAGCAGACCCACAGGAGCTCAGTTCTCTATCATTCTAAGCCACTCCTTGGCAGAGGGCACCTAGAAGGGCTCAGTCCTCCAACTCTCAAAGTTGCTTCGTAACCGAGCGCATCCATCGGAGCTCAATCCTCTGTCCCTCTAAGCCACTCTCTGGACGAGCACACTCGTAGTCCTCCATCTCTTTAAGGTGCTCCCTAGCCGAGAGCACTCATCAGAACTTAGTCCTCCATCCCTCTAAATCGCTCTCTAACTGAGCGCACTTATCAGAGCTCAGTCATTCATCCCTTTAAGTAACTCCCTAGCTGAGTGGACCCATAGGAGCTCAATCCTCCATCTCTCTAAGTCGCTCCAAGCCAAGCACACCCACAGGAGCTCAGTCCTCCACATCTCAAAACCGATCCTTAGCCAAGTGCACTCGCAGAGGATCTGTCCTCCATCTCTCTATGCCACTCCTTGGCCGAACACACTCAACAGAACTCAATCCTCTATATCTTAAAGCCACTCCCCAACCAAGCATACTTAAACTCTCAATCCCCAATTACACGCATCTATGCATACATATTTTGTATTTCTCCATCTTTTTCTCAGCGTAGAAAGATTTTTTATCTTGAATGTCAAAAGATATAATAGGGAGCGAGTTTTTACCATCATCTAACCTCTTGTTTGTTAGTTGTGATATGCAAAATCTAAATTTGAAGATACAAAGGTCAGACTCACTTCAACTTGACCCACTAGGGAAGATCAAATGACTCCCTAATTCATATGACATCCCAAATTTCGAGATGCATCATTGGCACTGTCTATGAAAAATGATTGAAATGTTTTACTACCGCAAGTCAGCAAAACAAATACAATCAATATTCGTACTCCAGCCAGCATATCGGCCAAAGACATCGCCTCCCACGACTCTCCCGGTAGCCATAACGACGTGCGGCCAGCCTTTGATGAGCATGCGCTCACTGCCTAGTAGAGCATCATGCTTAAACAGCTCCATGCCCTATGCACTTGTCTGGATAGGCGGCAACTAGGGGTTCCTTCCTCTCATGTACAAATTTCAACACCCCAAAAGAAGAAGCCAGAGGAAGAGGCCGCCCACCAAGGGAAAGTCTCATTCACGTGACAATTATGGTATTGGGGAGGATTCGAGTGATAGGGCCCACTCCCGAAAGAAAAGTTGACTTGGTCTTAGAGTGCAAGACAAAATCCAAGAGCGATGACGCCTTCACTATTTCTGAGACGATCGGCAACCTTCAACCCATAAAGAAAATTCTTGTAGCACTAATAGGCACTCTATGATCCCCTTACTAGGGCGAGAGATGCAACATGGAGAGAGCTTCCATAGTGTTCAGCCCTCTACTTGCAAGTGGCCTCGCTAGAGCAAAAGGCTTGACCCGAGGGCTTGGCAAGGCCGATCCCATGACAATGCCTCTCATCGGCCTTGTTCAAAACAATATATCTGGTAAAAGCCATCGTGATTCTCACGATAGGGGGATCCACATGCTCAGCTCAAGACCCATCATGTCATAATAGGCATTGTCTGACCAAGTACCATACCAGCCCAGGTTGCCTGAGGTTGTATCGACCGACAACGGAGCCCGAGCCACTAGCAAACGGACCACTTGATGTTGTAGCAAGGCGCTGGCCTGCCAGCCGGAGGTGGAAGACTATGTCCCACAGAGCATAGAGGCCATAAGTTAGAGTGTCAACAAAAGAGCCTTGGCAACCCTCCAGAGTGGTGCGTGCTAGCCATACACTTGGGATGGTTAACTGGTCCCAAAGGCATAGCATGCCATCCACCACAAGCAACGTCGATGATTCTATACTGAATCCAAGTGAGTCTTGCATGCATCATATGGATTGCTAGAGCCATACTTTAATTAATAAATAGTCATTTCATCTGCTTAATTAGCTCACGCGAGTGCTTTCATATCATCTCATAACATCAAATGACCTAGACTGCCCATAAATCGAGTGAACTTTTATTCACTCGTAACTCGATCTACATTTATACAGTTAAAGAACCTCGGTCCCGTCTATCGAGGAACCCATGCGTAGTCAAATTCTAAACCTCCGTCTCACTACTGAGCGGCCCATACATGGTCAAATTTTGAACGTCAATGCTACTACCGAGCTGCCTATATGCAGTCGAACACAAAACCTTATGGGACTTTTACAGCATGTTTGCAATGATCTGCTCCTGAAGGAGAGAGCACCATCAGTCGACGATGGTCGACGGACTTGGACCAAACACACATGACCTACGACATCCTCTGACAGGACCAAGCACCAATGTGGTTACATGCGAGCGACGGCCTAGACTTTGCTAGATCTTAACGGTTGCAACTATAAAACCTAGCCGACCCTTGTGAGGCTCACCAATGCTCGTGCCACAATGTCCTTCTATGAAAAAGAGCACAAACGGACGAATTCATCCAGTCAAGCCCAGCAACAATGGCGACAGTGCCTAGCCGGCAAAGAATTTTTCTCAATGCCATGACGTCTTTTCATAAGAATGAGTGCTACTTGACTCAAGTGGGAAACTAAGCCTGGCTACGATAGTGGCTATGCTTAACTGGCAAATATGTTTTCCTTGCGCCCCAACCTCCTCCCACTAGGAGTGAGCACAACTGGACAAGCACATCCTTCGAAGCTCGGCAACCATAGCAACAATGCACAACAAGAAGGATCTCTCCGAGGAATGCAACATGCTGCCTACACCTACAGTTTGAATGGTCAACTATATTGAGGCAGAAAGCCCCCTAGCAAAGATGGTGAAAGCTTCCCTCTATCTTCGGGTGATTAAAGAAGTCCGATCAGTATCGAACTCCAACTCTCCTAATATCAAAGGCATCAATAGGAAAGTCCATATTAGCAAACTTACTCCAGGCAAAGTCGAGTCCTCAGTCTTCCACCTCTTTAGGCATAGTTGCTCTGAAAGAAAACAAATTTCTCTGCTAGAGTCTTGCTTGTGACTCTGGAGCCTCAGTAATAGTGGCGCTCACTCGACTCTCCGTCTCTCTTGCTGCTCTCTCCCGAATCGCGTCCCCCCAGCGAGGTGATCCATTTTCGAGCTTGAGATTTTTTTCTTTGTGAGCTCTTAGATCTCACCTAAGACTCAGATAACTCACAATTGAAGCCAACGGCTCGCTCTTAACTCTACAAAACCTCAACTTGCAGAAATAGGTCAACCAGGAACGACAAACTCGTGGACGTTACATTCCCATGCAGCAACTCTGCCTCACCACACAGCATACTGATAGCTGGTAGCCCTGACACTTAGATCATTGAGTCAGTGGCATAGGTAATAATGACCTGATACACCACTTTCCAAGATTACAAACTGGCAGTGTGTAGCTCTAGCAGGCTTGAGACTAATCTGACCAACTCACTTCCCAACCAAGTATTTAGGATGAATGACTGCGATTCAGGATCGCCAAAAACCCAAGTCGCCTGTGGTCCGAATTGTCTGATTGCTAGATGTCAAGCGGTGGAAAGAAACATTCAAGTGCTTCAACTATTTGCACCATACAAGAATATTGGGGCCATACAACATAAGAATAAGTAACATTCGGTAGTTCTATTCATCGATTCATTTTACAAAGTGTAAGATTTCAATAGCATAGGTACACATAAAAAAGAAATAAAAGATTCATGGAGCAATGAACTGACTACAGTGGTCCAACCTACCTTTTCACGGGTAGGCCCCAAAAGAGAAAATTTGAGGTAGACTTCAGGTGCATTCTCAACTTCGGCTTTGAACAACGAACAAGAGTCTCCTTCAATCTTAACTTGCGGCTGCGTGGACTCCATACCAACTCCGACCTCTCACACCACTTAGTTGGTAAAGATGATTCATGATACGAGGCGTTGAGAGCCCCTCCATTTATAGTCAATGGAGGAGATCGACCAACAGTAAACCGAGGAGATTACGCTGACACTAGAAGATCACCCACACTAGAGAATCGCCAACGGTAGAGAACTAAATCAGTGCCAAATCCTTCTGAACTGAGTAAAAATCTACAGGACGTATGGGAAAGGAACTCACGTATGGACTTGCACGGTGATGTCCTATCATCACAAGTCGGGGGTTTGAAATTTCGAGCGTCTCAGCATGGGATGCTAGTATGCGTCCGATACTGTGGGCCTAGAGTTTGCATTATAGCAGATCGGCGACCCATCAGGGATTCCTTCAAACCCAGTTCACAAGCCCAAGCAATGTAACTCAGGTCCATCCAACGAAGCCTAGACACTTGAGGTCGCCCCTTTTGAACAGGTTTGCAAGCGTAGCCAAGCGGCACTTGCTCTAAGGCTCCTACTTATCAGCCAACAAGCGGCACAATACCTCACAAATACACAAGTGATACTTGCCATTATTACCCTAGGCAACTCATCAAATATTCCCAGAATATTGCCTAGAATCGTGCATTGCCCCAGGACGGCAGTTACGGCTCAACAAATTTTTTCAGAAGGCAATTACCATACGATGACCTCCATGATCACCCTAAAAAAGGAAAGAATACTCATAGATAGCCATGGTTGCCATAGCAAGCACCCACAATTGTTGGGATAGCTTAGCAGATCAGTGTGAATAGCTGTCGCCAACTATGAGACTCAAGAAAGATTGAACCGACTCCAACACTATAAATATCCCATCATCCCATGAGAAAAAGGGCTTCTCTCCTTCCAACCAAGTAGGAACTGATTCTGCAAAAACAACAAGAATCACATTCAAGCCTTCAGAGCATTTTTTTTTTTGGTAAGTAATTAAATGTGTATTAAAATAACACAAGCCTTTAGAGCATCCTTTCCCTTAAGGGCTATTATGGGACAAATGCATCTGTGGCTTTCAAAGGAACAGTTTGATACAAGCTCAAGGCTTCACGGGCACCATCTCGGCTCTAAACTCTCACACCGCTTGGCCCGTGAGGTTGATTCACACAGCAAAGCAACGGAAGCCTTTCCACTAGCAGCCAGAGAAGAGTTTAATGAACACCCTCAACGGATCTCAATCCTTTGTCTTTTAAAGCCGCCCCCTAACTGGGCGGACTCATTAAAACTCAATCCTCTATCTCTCAAAACCCCTCCCTAGCCAAGGGTACCTACAGGAGTACGGTCCTCCGTCTCTCAAAGCTGCCCCTAGTCGAGCGGACTCATCGGAGCTCAATTCTCAATCTTTCAAAGCTATCCCTAATTGAGCGCACTCATTAGAGCTCAATTTCCTATCACTCTAAGCTGCTCCTTGGCCGAACACACTCATCAAAGCTCAATCTTTCATCCCTCTAAGCCGCTCCCTGTTGACTCAGTGAAGCTAAATCCTTCATCCCTCTAAGCCACTCCCTGGTTGAGCGTACCCGCAGGAGCTTAATCCTCCATCTCTCAAAACTGCTCTCTGACCGAGTGTACTCATCGAAACTCAATCCTCCATCCCTCCAAATCATTCACTGCCGAGCACACCCACAGGAGCTCAGTTCTCTATTTCTATAAGCCACTCCTTGGTCGAGCGTACCCGTAGGAGCTCAGTCCTCCATCTCTCAAACCCACTTCGTGGTTAAGCACACTCATCGGAGCTCAATCCTCCAACCCTTTGAAGCCGCTCCATGGCCGAGCTCACTTGTAGGAGCTCAATCCTCCATCTCTCAAAGCTGCTCTTTGGTTGAGCGCACTTAGTGATACTCAATTATTCATCTCTTTAAGTTGCTCCCAGGTCGAACGCACCTGTAGGAGCTTATTCCTCTATCTCTCAAAGTCGCTCCCTAGCTGAGTGCACCCACAGGGGCTCAATCCTCTATCTCTCTAAGCCACTCCCTAACCTAACGCACTCAACAGAGCTCAATCCTCTATCTCTTAAAATCGCTCTCTAATCGAGCGCACTCAGACATTCAATCTCCCATTACATGCATTACACATACATATCTTGTATTCCTCCATCTGTTTTTCATTATAGAAAGATTTTTTATTTGAGTATCGGACGATATACTGAAAAACGAGTTCCTACCATCCTCTAATATCTTATTTGTTAATTGTGATGTGTAAAATTCGGGTTCAAAATTATAGAGACCGGACTCATTTCAACTCGACTCATTAGAAAAGATCAAGTTACTCCCTAATCTGTATGATAACCTAGATCTTAGGACACATCAGAACCTAATAAACATAGTTGTGTACTAAAGCATTGCATGTTAAATAAAGAGTCATCTAAATTGTGACATTAGATATTAGGATATGTTTTCATAAAATACGTTAAGAGATTGCTAAATGAAAAAAAAATTGCCAATGCTTGATTTTTCAAATTTTAAGACCTGTATAGACTGTATAAATGATAAACAGAGTAATAAGTTTAAGAAAAGCACTACTAGAGGCACATGTGTTAGATCTTAAACATACAAATATTTATGAGCCATTTACGATCTCAAATTTTTTTACAAATCATTTAATTACTTTTATTGATGATTACTCATATTATTATTACATTATTTACTATATGATAAAAGTCAAGTACTAGATGCTCTTACAAACTTTAAAATATATGTAAAGTTATAATGTAATAATAGGGTTAAAGTAGTAAGGCCAAATAGAGGC
>JAODPA010131562.1:0-16819 GCA_025585075.1 Nepenthes mirabilis | reverse complement strand
TCGGGTGAGGGTTTTGTAGGGAAGAAAAGAGGAGAGACAGAGAGGAGGGCTTCGCCGGAGACAGCAGCGCGTGGGTGGTCGACAATGGCTGGCAGCGGCCTATGTGATGGTGGCCGGCTAGATGACGCGGTTCCAGCGGCAGCAGCATGGGGGGGCCAGCGGAGAGGAGAGAAACATGCAAAGGAGAAGAGGAGGAAATGAAGGCTTTGGTGTCCAAATTTGATTTTGAGCTAGTTGGAAAAGTTGTAGGTCGAGGCAAGTGCTCTCATACTCTCCTCTTTAATTTTCATGTTCTTTTGTCATATTTTCTTTGAGTATTCTCGTTCTAATACTTGGTCAAATTAATAATTTGTAGTTCCCATAGTCTAAGCATGCATAGATGTAAATTTGGTGTCCAAATATGTAGATTTGATATGTTTTTAGACAATGCAAACCCTAACCCACGCGTTTGGACAAATTATTCACGACCATTTAGGGTATTTGCTAAATTTGGGGTTACGATATGATTACCCACAACTTGGAGATGTTAAATCATTGATTGGGTATCCAAATTTGTGGTATTATGTGAAGTTTCGTACGAGGAGACCCTAACCCGCGCCCCGTCCCCGTTAACGGATTAAATTGGCTTATAATGTATCAATTGATTTTAAAAAATAATTACTCATGCTGTGAATTTGAGGATATACCCATTGGATGTTTAGAATTTTGAGAATTAACCGATATGTGCATTCGGACACTGTTAACGTGCACTGTTCATACGGGTACTATTCACCTGACGTCATTGAACAATATTTTGCATAATTTTTCATATTTAAATGCTAATTAATTGATATGTATCTGTATAAGTTTAATTATATAATCTGTAAATATCAGCATGTGCAATTGCAAAGGAATCTGTGCTCGTAAGCCCTTCAATTCAATCTGTTTTTGATGGTAATAATTCTGAATCTTTTCTATGCATATGATGTTCGTATAGTAAGTCAAGTTATGAAAAGATGTAAATTCACAAGAAAGATAATAAGCATATGAAATGAGTTTGGTGGATCCTCCATCAAAAAAATATGTAATCATGAAATTAGGACCACAGATTCATGACAAGATAGGTAACATCCTTGGGGTATGCTACAGTATGATAGTGGGAGACTCTAGGATTTGTTCTGGTTACGTATTGTAGTGAGTGATATTTTTGACAAGTCTTAGATATTACTGTGGACGGACGAGGATTTCCTTTGGGCCCTGAGGGATATAGGAGCATATGAGACGTAATATGAGATATGATATGATATGAGAATATGAAATGATATGAGAAGTCTGTCAGAGGGTGGCAAATATGAACTATGGCCTTAGATCATGAGGATTATCATGATCCTTTTCTCGTATTCCCGTATCTTTTATTAGTAAGATTTACTAATTCTGATCCGCAAAAATAAATACAAATTAAATTTCAAAGAGAAATAAATTTATCCCCAGCATGTTTAATCATAATCATGTTTATGTATCTCTTTCATGATCATATCTCTTTCTTCTGCTTAATTTTGTTATTATTGTTTATGGCCTTTGTATATGATGCACTTGTTAAATTGTTAACTCACTCTTACTTCTTCTTCCTTCAAAATGAGAGCCTCAAGCCAACGCCCACTTAATTAGAGCAATGGGAGAAATTTGCTTAAGTAGATTTGTTGGACTTGGAAGGTATAGAGTTTTGGATATGTTTAGTATATTTATTTAAAAATAGTCAAGTTAGATAAATGTTTTGTATAAATTGTGGTATGATGTTTATTGTTATGGTTATTATTATGCTTCCACGGGTAATTTATTGATCTAGTCTACTTTCGCATTCATATGGATGTTTGGATTTTTGTTTAGGCCTAAATAACATCTCTATTTAGATCTAACGTTGTAGTTGAGGAGAACTGTATTGGAGTTATAGATGATATGTCATTTGTTGGTCTTATGTGTGTGTTGTGGAGTCAATTTTAAAATTTGGATATTTATATACTTGTACAGATTTAATATAGCAGGTTATATATATGTGGGATAGAGTGGTTAGCTTTTTATAAGCTTCCCACAGACGGTACCAATGATACGTCATAGATCCAAATTTCAAACACATTCGGGTCAAGTCAATTGTTTGAGTCCGATTCCGTCTAATGAATCTAGATCCTATACACCATAACTATAAATAAGAGGTCACATGTCGGTGGAAGGCTGTCCCACTGAAAACATTCTGACACTCAAATAAGCAAATGTCATTCGAATTAAGAAGGTGAAAGTAAATGAATGCAAATAACATGTAGGGAATGTTCGTGATGGGGGTTTGCTCTCGCTAGGAGAGGTTTTGGCAACTCGTGAGTAGCATCGTCTCTATGCACTGAGCTCTCAGGGAACATAGTAGCAAAGAGAGAGAGGGTGAGAGCGCTTGAGTACAAAAAGCATGAGAGCTTTACAGTAGTGAGCTTTTATGGGTAGTTGAGTGTGTGTCTTGGAATGAGGACTTTATGGTCTTTTATAGCTATGGTGCTGAGCTGCCTTCCTTATGTAGAAGGGCTTGATTCCCATACTCTATTGAGATCGCTACCTTTTTGGCGTGAGAATCTTCATGGTAGTAACATTCGTTGGATTAATTGCTTTCCTTCTGCATTCTATAACTGTTAGGATTCACTGTATATAGGAAGAGGATTCTAGCACTTTTCTTCAGGGACGCGCGTCGATTCTAGAAGCAACCATTTTAATGGAGGCTGCCTTTTGTAGAGAGCGCAAAATCAGGGGATAAGATCATTATGGTTTGGAGACGGACACGTAGACCCATGAGGCGCGTGGATCCTGGCCTTCAGTAGGTTTACTGATCGCACTTCCGGTCAACAGAATGGTTGACCGTCTTGGGCCCAAGTGGGCCATCCTACTCTTGGGCTTTTCGCCAGTTCACTAACCTTTTGTCTGGACAATAGATGGTGTTGACCGTCTGGGTGCAAGTGGGCCTTTTGGATTTGGATATTTTCTCCTTCTTGGGTCAGCTTATTATTGGTGTACCTATCAAAAATATTTCAGAGTGGTGAGAACTACAGTCATATATTTTGTCTTTACAGTGATGGCTTGATACAGTCATATATTTCCTTCAATATGAATGATTAGGGGAAGAGTGCATGTATAGTTGAAATATATGTTGCCTTTAAAGACTAGTTAAATACCAAAGACTTGCTATAGAATTATCAACTAGATGTAAGTAGCAGCAAATTAGGTACTGTTAGTCACTATACAAGTATGAGTAATATAAATTAATAACTTGTTGGATAAAACTTCAACATCACAATCCATTCTATTTCAATCAAAGTGGTGATGAATAATAATGACCTACATAATAAACCACACAAATTACACAATTGATTTTAAACAAAAATCTTTCTCAACTAAAAAAAATTATGAAATATTACATGCAAGCTTATCTCCCCTATATTTGAGCTCTGGTTAAAAATAATCTCTTTCATTTATAACACATTACAATTGTTATGATTATCAATAATCTCAAAATAATTTGATTATATAACATAATATAAATGTATAAACCCTAACTATAAAGAATAATAAAATAATCGAGGCCAAAACAACTGACAATATGTTTTTCACAAGAACAAGAATAAAATACCCAAAGTTGACAAATAGTAAGATAAATTGAGCTCCAAACATAAGTCAGCTTACAATTTTTCTTTTGCTTCCTTTCTCTCTTTTTGTTGGGCACCCTTATTAATTGGTCTAGCAATCATGGACCCAAGGGGTCAGGACCCACAGTAACCTGTAATCCAACATAGTTTTTTTTTTTTTTTTTTAAATGAAGAGTCCCACATTTCTCCAATAAAAATAGTGTATCTGCAAGCTACTCTATAAATTCAGGCACTCTCAAGCTTTGAAGGACAAGCTCGAAGAAACTAAAAAAGCTCCATAAGGCTCCACATGGCTCAAAGAAGGGCGTAGCCTTTACTAACCAATCTCCAACGAGAGTATACTGGCGGCCAGGAGACCCTCGGCCCTCCTCCCATCCAGGAGGCTCCTTGGCCCTCCGCTCATTTAGAGGCCCCTTGGACATCCTCCTGTCCTGGAGGCCTTAAACCCTCCTCTCATTTGGAGGCTATCGGCCCTCCTCCATAGGCCTCCCTCAGCCCTCCTCCCGCTCTAAGGCCATCAGCCCTGTGCCAACCAAGAGGATCTAAGCCCTCCTCCCGTCAGGAGGCCATCAGCCCTCCTCTAGTCCTGGAGGCTCTTAGCATTCCGTTAGCCAGGAGGCCTTTTGCCCTCTTCCCGTCCAGAGGCCATCGACCCCCCGATCTTGAGCCATGGGCCTTCCATCCTGAAGTCAGGAGCTCGCTGTCCAAGAGTCAACCCTCCACTCAGGTAATCAGGATATTAAACTACCACTGCAACTTAGTGCTTCTTCTCTAAGCTGCCCCTCTACCGGGCGCACCTCTAAGTCACCCTTCGCGGGCTCACTTCTAAGCCGCCCCTCCACCGAGCGTATCTCTAAGCTTCCCTCCACGAGCACATCTCTAAGCCACCCTCCATAGGCTCAACTCTAAGCCACCCCTTTTTCGGGTGCACCCCTAAGCTACCCGTCTTCCGGGCACACCACTAAGCCGTCTCTCTATCAAGCGCACCTCTAAACTGTTCTCTACCAGCGCACCTCTAAGCTACCCACCGCAGATGCACTTATACAGGGCATATATCTAAGCCGTCCTCTGTCGACACACCTCTAAGCCATTCTCTGCAGGCGCACATCTAAGCTACCAGGCGAACCTCAAAGTCACTCCTCTACCGAGCACATGTCTAAGTCACCATCCGCGGGCACACCTCTAAGCCGCCCCTTTGCTAGGCACACCTCTAAGCAGCCTATGAACTGGACATCCAAACGCTCCATCCACCACTATATGCATATATGCATTCATCGCATCCTCCTAGCATCTTTCTATTCTTTGAGAATATTTCTAATTTGATCATCGAAGGATATACGGTATGAGTAATTTTTGTCATCCTCTGACTTTCTATTTGTAGTTTGTGGTATAAAGGTTTCAGGTTAATAGCGATAGAGATAGGACCTGCTCCAATTTAACCCATAGCAGAAGAATGGACGGCACCTTAATTCGTACCATAACCTGAGAACCAAGAACATATCATTGGCATCATATTTGGAAACGACTAAAAAGTCTTTTCTACTCATAATAGCGAAACAAACAAGGTCAATATTCGTGCTCCAGCCAGCACAGCAATGGAAGATATCATCTCCCATGGCGACGACCCCTCATCAGGTAGCCATGCCAAGGTGACCAACGTCAAATGTACAAGTGCCTGGTGCTCAGTAGAGCACCCTCTTCCTAACCATTTGTGCTCGTTTAAAGATGCAATATTGAGGACTCTGTCCTCTAACTCTAAGATGGATGAAGAGGATCAACATCTTGGGTATAAGTTATTATATCAGTCGGAGGCAAAGTCACCCATGGCAATGACCCCCAACTGGGTTGCCACACGGATGGACAATTGATCTCAAGCATACAAGCACTCGCTATCCAGTCAAGTGCTCTGGACCTATTGTCCCTAAAACGTCTACACCCATTAGAAGATGTAACACTGGGGGCTTCACTGATCAGTTTTCAAGCAATTCAAGAAAGTCAGCATCTTCAAATGATCAATCGGCTCGACGACCTTAGGACCTAGATGGCCCCCAGTACTTATCTCATCATCTCGATGACTTCGGTATTCCAGAGAATCCGAGCGATAGGGCCCACTCCTGGAGAAATGAACAATCTGTTCCCAAGAAGCAAAGCTAAAGCCCAAAGCGACAATGCATTGTCTCTCTTAAGATTGTCGGCAACCTCCACAAACCCGGAGAGGTCCTAGGCAGAATCAACGGACAAGCTACTGCCCGGTCCTACACTCACGAGCTGCCTTGCTAAAGCGAAGAGCATAGCCCGTGGACACAGTAGGGCTAGTCCGAAGATGCCATACTGGGGGCTTCCCCTTCAACTTTCAAACTCAGATGCACGAAGTGGCAGTGGCCACCACCACCTGAAGAGCCACCGCCACCATTGCCGGAGGAGAATCAACAAATTGAGGCACGATGGAGAGAGGAATAAGAAAACCCTCAATGATGCTTGAATCGCTACCCGCGCCGTCACGGGGTGGCTATCACTATGACAAGCACCACCATCCACACTGGGACCACCCTTCACTGGTGATCCTCATCACCATCTTTAGGTATGCCTCGTTGGTCCACCAAATGCAATTTCAACTGTCTTATATGAATGCATCCCGCTTTGCCTCCTCTCCGTCATATAAGAACATTTCTCAGACGAGGTCCGGCCACAACTTGGTTTGGCCACGATCAAGCTCTGCCACAACTCAATTCGGCCACAACTGTGCTCGACTGCAACCCACTCTAGCACCCAAGACTCATACTGGCATCCTAGATCCCATTCGTCAGCCCGGATTCGCATCCGGTGCTTAGACCCACTCCGACGCCTCAGATCCAATCCGCCGCTCCCTACCCAGTGTCCAGATCTTGCCCAACTGCATGCCAGCCTGGCTCCAAAATCAGTCTAGCTCCACGATTGACGATCTAGAGTCCCATTAGTTTGGTGCTGCTCCTTCTCGTCTGAGCCACGTCCTGCGCCCAAGACCAGTCTGATGCTCAGATCACGTTTAGTCAAGTCCTAGCCTGGTGCCCAAATCTATCCTGACCACTGAACTGTTCAAAGTCATGATCGAGTCGAGCCACGTCCTAGACGAGCACCCAGAGTCAGTCCAGCTGCAATCTATCCGATTCTCGGAATGGGCCTTAATAGGCCTGAAACTGCCAAGAGACGGACTGTGGCTACTTGAGGCTCCAAATGCCATGGACAACAAGCTCAACCCACTTTCTAATACCCTACCAAGAGCAGTGCCAAGAAGCCGTGAAGGAAATCTTATCACAATGACCTAGAACATCCCCATGTCAATGACACCTCCTCGAGTAACAATGCTAGCGGACGAGCGGCCCCAAAAATGTGCACTAGCACCCACTTCCGGACCACACGTGTCCAACCGAAGACATTGCATTGGGGGCTCCTCTCTCCGTCTCCTAAACCAACAAAGCGGACAAATATTTGTAGAAGATATGGTAGCCTGACAACCTTGAGGCCTAAGTGATCATGAGGAGCACAGCCTAGGGCGGCCAACAGGCAAGTCAAGCTAAGAAGCGCAAGTGAAGGCCCAAAGCAGCATAATCCGCGCCACTCCAAATGTTGCCAGGAGGCACTGACCACGAACCCTATCGGCTTGGTGAGGTGAGCCCGACCTTTCAAAGAGTAGAGGCCACAAATGTGAGACGCTAGCTTGACTGGCCATTCCTTGCTCATGGGCTGTGCTCAGCCTCAATGATTCTCCCGAGTAAGGCACACCAGTCAGCAGGCCGATCCTGCTGCAATGCCTCTCATCGACCCGTTGCATGGCAGCTAACCCTATAAAAGTTATGGTAACACTTGCAATGGGAGCTCGACATGCTCGGCCCACCACCCATTACATCACAGAAAATATCATCCAGCCAAGCATTGCACCATTTCGAATCACCGAAGGCAATATCAGCAAAAAATGGGACCTGAGCCATTGGCCAATAGGCTACCCGGTGCTCAGCCCACCACCCATTACATCACAAAAAATATCATCCAACCAAGCATTGCACCATTTTGGGTCACCGAAGGTAGTATCAACCAACAACGGGACCCGAACCATTGGCCAACAGGCTACCCAGTGCGACAACAGTGCAATACCCAATCAATTCATGGCAAAGGACCAAATACCACAGAGTATAGGGGCCATAGGCCAAGTCACCTACCAAAGTGCCCCAACAACCCTCCGAAGCAATGCGTACCAGCCGTGCACTTGGGGTGGTGAGCTGGTCGCAAGAACACCACTTATGTGTCCTCACCAACAAAATCCCTTACCCTATCGATCTATTACAAATTCGTGAATCATCACGATTCCACGCTGAATTCAGATAAGTCTTACATACACCATACCGCTTATTTGAATCATGTTTCTGTTAATAAGATAGCAATATTATCTGCTCATACGAGTGATTGCATAATATTGCATAAAATTATGCGACCTAGACTGTCCCTAAGTCAGGTGGGTCTTCACCCGCTGTAAATAAACCTCGGTCACATTCCCAGTAGCCCATTAGTGGTCGAATAAAGCCTTGGTCCCATTCCAAATGGCCCACTAGTGGTTGAATTAAACCTTGGTCCCATTCCGAGTGGCCCACTAGTGGTCAAATTAAACTTTGATCCCATTCCGAGCAGCCCACTAGCGATCAAATTAAACCTCGGTCATTCAGAGTGGCCCATACGAGGTCCTATTTGAACCTTTGTCTCATCACCGAGCAGCTCATGTGCGGTCCAACTCAAAAACTTAGGGGGCTTTTCAGTATGCATGTGGCGACCTCCTCCCAAAGAAGAGAGCACCATTAGCCAATGGCATTCGGCGGATTGGGACTAGATGCATGAAAGTTACGACGTCCTCAAATAAGACCGAGCATTGACGGTACATGTGGGTGACGGCCTGGGCTAGCAAAAGCCTAGTAACGATGGCCTTAAATCTTAGCCGGCAACCACATCTTCTCAATGCCACAACCTCCTCTTAGTAGGGGAGAGCTAGACCAACCAGACGCGTTCATCAAAGCCAAGAGGCTTAGACGACAACTGCATCTCCTCAGGGCCATGACTTCCCTTCACAGGAACGATCGAAATCTGACGCAAATCATCCCTAACTGTCCTGACACTCCACTAGAAAGCAAAGAGGCATCCTCGAAGAGGGAGTCACTAAGATCGAGATCTTAGGCTTGGCCGTGGTCACGATATTGATCCATTTGCTCGACCCGAGAGCCAAAGGATCCCAGTTCCAGCAACTGAGCTTTCAGGGGGCTCCTCACTCCTAGTCCTAATGGTTGACTCGCCAACAGTAATGCATGATAAGAAGAACCCTTCCAGGGAACACAAGGTGCATCCTATTACCACAACTCGAATGATCAGCTATCTTAAGGTAAGTCGCCTCCTGACCTCTTGAAGCACGTCCTTACAGCGAAGAGATATGATCTTGAGCCTGAAATCTTCTCTTTGCATGGTCTTGGATCTCGCCTGAGACTCGGACATTTCACAGTCAGAACCGGTGAAGGTTTCTCTTCTATCTCCGAAAAATTGACCAAGTCATATCTATGCCGATCCCGAACATCCCATTTCAGAGGCACCGATAAAAAGATTTAAGGTCGACTAGGTAATTAGATCTCGAGCCAAAGATCTTCCCTTCGAGAGCATACTTTCTCTAAAAGCCAGAGCGAAATCAAATCACTCATCCCATTTATTGCTGGGATTACGAGCACTCCTTGAGGCGACACGTGGCAATAATTGACGAGACGCTCAGTGACTCATCAGGTACCTAGCCAACAGAAGAATAAAATAACGCATCAAAAATGCTCACTTTGCTAGTCAACCAGCATTTCTGTCTTCGCTTTGCTCTCCAGATTTGAGTGCTTTGGTCAACGGAACCGGTCAACAAAGATTTTAGGCTCCGCACTGCTCTCAGGATTCGAGAGCTTTGGTCAACAGATCCGCTCAACCACCATTTCTGGCTCTCCTCTGCTCTCCGATTTCGAACACTTTGGTCAATGGAATCGGTTAACAAAGATTTTCAACTCCAAACTGCTCTCCGAATTCGAGCGCTTTGGTCAATGAATCCACTCAACCACCATTTTCGTCTCCACTCTATTCTTCGGATTTGTGTGCTTTGGTCAGCAGAACTGGTCAGCAAAGATTTCTGGTTCAGCACTGCTCTCTGGATTCGAGCGCTTTGGTCAATAGATCCGATCAACCAACATTTTTGTCTCCGCTCTACTCTCCGGACTTGAGCGCTTTGATCAATGGAACCGATCAACAAAGATTTTTGGCTCCACACCGCTCTCCGGATTCGAGCGCATTGGCCAATAAATTCGGTCAACCATATTTCCAGCTTCGTTTCACTCTCCGGATCAAACGATGCGGTCAACTAAGTCGGTCAACCACGAATCTGGTTCTGTCCTTTCTCCAGAGTCAAGCAATCTGGTCAATAAATCTGGTTGACAACCTCCACTTTTTTCTCCGACTAAGCCATCCTGATTCTAAAATTGCGACTTTTCATGTGTCAAGCCACCCGATCAAGAACCGCAACCCCGATCCGCTCCAAAGTACAGAATCAATATAGAGGCACTTGATGGAAAGCCTCCAGCGTGCTCCAGGGGAAGGGTCCAGATTTGAATGCCATTTTAAAACAGATGAGATTTGAGTATGGGTTCAAATCTTGCAGGCAAGCTCCCACATGAAAAGAAGCGACCAAAGTAGTCCAAGAGCTAGGGGTCAGGACAATGAAATTGGAGAGCGCACACCACCTGAGCTCTGAACCCACAACTAGAGCAGCATGCTTCCTGCTCCACTTGACAAAGAAGCTCCAACAGATGCACGTCAACTTATAGTACACGGGGAAGCAGGAGGAAGTGCTAAGCGCTAAAAGGTCATCCACCAGACGAATCTATAGAGAACCAAAAAATAGGGGGGTCACTCTGAGAACAGTGAAAAAGATAATTCAAGTCAGAAGTCTCGTCTCATTATGAACATAGTAGAGGCCAAAAATTCAAGCCACCGCTATGGGGGGTTCGTAATGGGTTTAGCAACCATAGGTCCAAGGGGCCAAGCCCCACAGCGAGCCCGCAATCCAACATAGTTTTTTCAAAATGAATATTCATACATTGCTCTAGTAAGAATAGTGCATCTATAAGCTACGCTATAAATTCAAGCACCCCTCAAGCTTGGAAGGATAAACTCAAAGAAGCTAAAAAAGCTCCATAAGGCTCCATATGGCTCGGAGAAGGGCGTAACCATTCCTAGCAAATCTCCAATGAGAGCATACTGGTGGCCAGAAGACCCTCTACCTTCTTCCCATCTAGAAGGCTCCTTGGCCCTCTGTCCGTCCAGAGGCTTCTCGGCTATCCTCCAATCCTGGAGGCCATTGGCCCTTTGCCGCCAGGAGACCCTCAACCTCATCTTATCCGGAGGCCATCAGTCCTTTGCCAGTCAGGAGGCCCTCAATCCTCCTCCCGTCAGGAGGCCATCTGCCCTCCTCTAGTCTCAAAGACTCTCAGTCCTCCGCCAGCCATGAGGCCTTTAGCCCTCCTCTTGTCGAGAGGTCATCAGACCTCCTCCCATCATGAGGCCCTCATCCCTCCTCCAGCGAGGAGGTTTTCGGCCCTCCTTTTGTTCGGAGGCCCTCGAACTCCAGTCCTGAAGCCATGAGTCTTCCGTCTCAGAATTAAGAGCTCGTTGTCTAAGAGTCAACTCTTCGCTCAGGTAAACGTGATGTTGACCCACCAGTGCAGCCTAGTCCCTCTTGTCTAAGCCGCCCCACTACCGGGCGTACCTCTAAGCCACCCTCCGTAGTTTCACCTCTAAGCCGCCCCTCTGTCGGACGCACCTCTAAATTGCCCTCCACGGACGCACTTTTAAACTGTCCCTCTGTTGAGCGTACCACTAAACTGCCCCTCTACTAGGCACACCTCAAAGCCACCACTCTATCGAATGTACCTCTAAACTGTCCCTCTACTTGACGCATCTCTAAACCACTCTCTACCAACGCACCTCTAAACCATCATCCGCGAGCAGACCTCTAAGCCGCTCTTCTGCTGGGTGCTCCTTTAAGCTGACCCTCTACCGGGCGTACTTCTAAATTGCCTCTCTGCCGGCGCACCTCTAAGCCGTCCTCCACAGGTGAGGCTCTAAGCTACTCCTCTGCTTAGCGCATCTCTAAACCGCCATCTACAAGCACACCTCTAAGCCACCTCTCTGCCGAACATACCTCTAAACCGCCCATCAGCTGACACATCCAAACGTTCCATCCACCGCTATATGTATATATGCATTCATTGTATCCTCCTAGTATCATTCTATTTTCTGAAAAATATTTTTGATTTGAGCGTTGGAAGATATATGGTGGGAGCAATTTTTGCCGTCCTCTAACCTCCTATTTATAGTATGTGGTGTGTAGGTTTCAGATTAATAGCGATGGAAATTGGATCCACTCAAGTTCGACCCGTAGCGGAAGAATGAAGGTCTCCCTACAACTCGAGAACCAAGAACACATTACTTATATTTAAAATGAGGCTCCCTGTTACTCGTTTTGACCTAAAAATCAGTTCTCCTTTTATAATGCCTATGAAATTTGAAAATCAGTTTAAAGACCAAAGACTTTGATTAAATACCAACTCAAATATTTACAAAGGCCCGAAAAAATAGACTCTAAAAATTAACATTTGAATTTTTAATTCAATACCAGACTTTGCCAATAATGATAACATCAAATAGAAGCTACAGATCTCATATGAGAATAATCCAATATCCAACACAATTAACTACTATGTTTTTGTATTACATTTTTAACAATCATATTAGGGTTTTCTTTAACCATATTCAATTGTTCTAGAAAATTGGTATTATTAGAGTTGATTTAAAAACTAATCATCACACATAAATTTCTAAGAATTATAACTACATTAATTATATTCATAGTTATACCACAATAAATATTGTAATCTAATAGATTGTTTTATTCTTATAATAAATCTGCCAATAAAATATCTATAAATCATTTCAAAATTTGAAAATTGGATATGGCATTGACTTACTCGTCCCTGTCATGCTATCCAGCCACAATGCACGTCATACTAATAAAAAATGTCGCAAGGGATGGAGCACACCATAATGTATGGACTGTATTTTGGCTCTGTTGGGGTCGGAAGACTTGGATCTACCAGATTCGGTAGCACCGAAAAATCCGAACCCCCCGTCATCGACAGCTACCATTTAGTAGGAATAAGAAATAAGAGATGTATAGCATTTTTTTACGTGAAAACCTCTTTCCAACCGAAGAGAAAAAACCACAAGACATATAATCCGCCAATAAATCCACTATGTAAAATGGTTACACAAACCCCCAGGATGGAGTATCCGCTACACACCCGAGAATAACAAAAAAAACTTCTCCGAAGTAAATAGGAAACACTCATTTCTTTTACTCTCTGTTTTTCTTTCTTCTCTCTCTCACTGGTGGTGCACTCCTCTCTCATTTTACAAGTGTTGGTGAAACGGCAGCCCGCCGTTTCACCCCCGCACACAGCGGCCGGCGCACAGCGCCCCTGGTATTGTCTCCCACACTAGCCCGGTCACCACTCTGGGCTTCCTCTAGGCTCAAGGCCATCTCCTCCGGAAGCTCCTGGTGCTCATATATAGATGTCCTGACTCCACCTAATCCCATCTGTCCAACTGGTCATCTTACAGATAATAGGTGCCATGTCTTCACCGATTCCTAAGCTTCCTGCAGGTCCATGCCCTGCAGACGGCGCATGCTTTGCACTGTGCAGAAGCGTGCTCTGCAGTCCAACTGCCAGCTTGTCGACCAATCCTGGAAAGACATCTGTCCACTATTAGCTACCACTTTCCACAGTCTTCAAGGCCCAGTATTCAGCCGATCAAATTCTCATTGACCGTCTTCTGCTGCCATCCGGTCAACCTCCCTGTTGACCGCCTCCTACTGCCATCCGGTCAACCTCCCCGTTGATCGTCTCCTGCTGCTTGTCCGCCATCCAGCAGTGCTCCTGCAGCCCTCAGACGGTCAACCTCCTATTGACCGGATTCAGCTGGCCGTCCGCCGGTCAATCTCCATTGATCGTCCACTATTCTCCTCCGGTCAATGTCTTGTTGACTGGAAACAATTCTTCGGATTTATTTTCCTCAAATCCTCTGATGACAAACTAATTCATTTGGTTACCCACAAGGGAGTGACAAGACCCAACAAACTTTCCCTCACGACCTTGTGGGAAACACTTTTGCCTTTTACTCGGCGACTGTCATGTCCTGCCTTCCGGTAGCTTCCCCTCAACCAGGAATCCGACATTGGCCTTTGCAGAATGATGCATTCTTCCGTCCTACTGAACTTGGAGTACTCCAACTCCCCTTCAGTTTCTTCCCCGCGGTTGAATCATTTTGCCTTGCCTTCGCCACCTCAGCTCTGCCGTTGACCCTGCTGGCTCTACCGTTGGCCCTGCTGGTTCTGCCGTTGGTCTTGTTCAGCTCCGCCCATGGCCCTCTACCGTTAGCCTTGTTGGCTCCACCCTTGGTCCTACAGAGCTCCGCCCGTGGCTCTACAAAGCTCCGTCCTTGGCCTTGCTGATTGTGCCGTTCTTTTTACCGTTCCATCTAATTCCACACTAAATGGTAAACTCCTCCACAATGACACCAGATACACTTCGACCGCCACAGACCTCAGCGGCTCCACTTTTGCGGCACTTCACTCGGCAGCTTCCCCTTGCGACGCTTCACTACACTCCGGCAGTAGGTCAGCACCTCCACAGGTAGTCCTTTCCGGTCATGGGGTCCGCAAGCAGCCCTTTCCGAGCCTAGGTCGATCTCAACCATCTCTGATGCCACTTGTTGGTATCACAAGAGACTTAACCGTTTCTAATACCACTTGTTGGGGTCGGAAGACCAGGATCCACCAGATCTGACAGCAACGAAAAATCCGAACCCCCCGTCATCAACAGCCACCGTTTAGTAGGAACAAGAAACAAGAGATGCACAGTATTTTTTTACATGAAAACCCCTTCCCAATCAAAGAGGAAAAACTACGGAACATATAGTCTGCCAATAAATCCACTATATAAAATGGTTATACAAACCCCCGAGATAGAGTATCCGCTACACACCCGAGAATTACAAAGAAAAACCTCTCCGAAGTAAACAGGAAACACTCATCTCTTTTACTCTCTATTTTTCTTTCTGCTCTCTCACTGGTGGTGCACTCCTCTCTCATTTTACAAGTGTTGGTGAAATGACAGCCCGCCGTTTCACCCCCGCACGCAACGGTCGGTGCACAGCGCCCCTGGTGTTGTCTCCCACACCAGCCCGGTCACCACTTTGGGCTTCCTCTGGGCCCAAGGCCATCTCCTCCGGAAGCTCCTGGTACTCATATATAGACGTCCTGGCTCCATCTAATCCCATCTGCCCCACTGGTCGTCTTGCAGATAATAGGTGCCACGTCTTCACCAGTTCCCGAGCTTCCTACGGGCCCAAGCCCTACAGACGGCGCATGCTTTGCACTGTACAGACGCGTGCTCTGCAGCCCAACTGCCAGCCTGTCGACCAATCCTGGAAAGACATCTGTCCACTGCCAACAGCCACTTTTCACAATCTCCAAGGCCCAATACTCAGCCGGTCAACTTCTCGTTGATCGTTTTCTGTTGCCATTTGGTCAGCCTCCCTATTGACCATCTCCTGCTGCCATCCGGTCAACCCCCCGTTGACCGTCTCCTACTGCTCGTCCGCCATCTAGCAGTGCTCCTACAACCCTCAGATGGTCAACCTCCTGTTGATCGGATTCAGCTGGCCGTCCGCCGATCAATCTCCATTGACCGTCCACTGTTCTCCTCCGGTCAACGTCCCGTTGACCGAAAACAGTTCTTCGAATTTGTTCTCCTCAAATCCTCCGATGATAAATCACTTTGTTGAGTTACCCACAAGGGAGTGACCAGACCCAATATGCTCAAAGCTTCACCCATCATTGCATGGTCCTATGAGCTAGACCACCCATTTTTTTGATTTAAGTAGTGTCTCATTGTAACAGCTCTAATTACAATTATGGACAGCGTTAATATAATGATCAGTAATATTTTTGATTGATAGTCTATGAACATTAAAAATAAATTTGTTCTATTGCTTATCTATTATTATTTCCTAATAGTTTTATTTAATTTGTATGACTTAACTATTTTATTGTGTAGGACTCAATCTTATGAGAATGATATTGAACAAAAGCTTGCATTTGAGCCAACAGCTCATCTCTCCTACCAATCAAATCTAAAAAAAGGGCCTCTATGTTTATCCATAAAACATTCCATTATCCACCAAGGAGAGTAATAGGCTTGGACAACATCTTTCTCTATCCAACCAATCTTCTTGTTCACATACTTTACGAAGTCAAAGAGCAGCATGAGCCATACCAGCTAAGCAACTATCTAAACCGATGGGATTAAGAATAGGAAAGAACAATCTCTATATAGGGTAATGGGAGGCCTAGCATGCATGGCGAGCCTCTTGCCAGCTCTACATGCCATGCCTCACCTGCCACATCTAGAATGCAAGACCAAGCTATGTGCACTGATATGCTGCTCCCACGGTGCCAAGGTGAGATCATAGACATCAATACCTATCGTTCGTGGCTCGAGTAAAGGGACAATTAGGCAATGCCTACTTTGCTTAAGGGATCCTTTCAACCGTTTCCCATAAATACCCCACTTCACCCTCACTTTGGGATCCAAAACCTCTCCCATATCGAGCACCTAAGCTATGGTGAATTCCCTCTCAACACTAAATTGCTTTTATCTGGAAGACAATCCCGTTCATCCTTAGAGACCAGGTTACCTTACTAGAGAAGTTCTTTGTATCTATGTAGAATAGCAATCTAAACCCGAAGTAGTTCCTAATGTCCATCATCCCATACCGAAATCGTTTTGGTAAACCAAGCTCAGAGAAATCCAGATTCTTACGGCCTCCATTTTTCATTTGAGCTCATTTGAGCATCTTGGCCTCTCTGCCATTGCTTTATTAGCAGATTTATTGCCACGGTTCAAAAAGTATATAACTTTTTCCTCATATTTCTTGACTTATCACTACAACAATAATAACCTTTAGTGACAAAATAATTTGTCACTAAAGACTATAAATTT
>JAODPA010131551.1:0-16819 GCA_025585075.1 Nepenthes mirabilis | reverse complement strand
AAGTTGCACGTGAGAGGAAGGTAAAGCAGAAGAGAAAGGGAAGAGGAGAAAGGGGCGCACAAAAGAAGAGGAGAGAAAAGCAAAATTTAGGTAGATCGGAGTATCATTTTATTAGATTTATTTGGTATAAGATCAAGGTAAGTATGTATAAGCCTTTGGACATGTATTGAGACTTTATAGATTTAGTTTTGGGGCCTGTCTATTATTGTTATTCAGATAATGAAATTTTATAGTTTGTCCATTTATATCAAGCCAATTTAAAATTTATTTATTTGTAATTTGAGATTTAATTATTTATTATTTGAACTTATTTTGGTCCGAGTTCAGACAACTCTTCTTTAACAAGGTTCCCAATAACTAGATTCGATCGAATAAATGGGGTGATGTCAATATTACATTTTTTGGTTCAATTATTATGTGTGAGCTTGCAATAACTTGATTACGAGTTAATCTAATAAAAGAAAATGCAATTGAGTTATGCATGACTGGCAATTTATTAGCCCAAACCGCCCTGGATGCGGTTAACTCTTACATTGTCCTTGAGGGAGAAAGAATTGCCAATATACATTCCTGTCCTTTTAAAAGGAGAAAGGGTGACACCTTCACAGATTCTCTGGGTTGTCTCTGAATAATCCAATGTTCAGACAGTAGTTTCACTATCATCTCATTTGGATGATGATAAGGTTTTGAGGGTTGTGGGTGAAGTTTGGGCCGAGCTAGCTGAGATGGAAGTCAAAAAATTTGTTCATCTTGCAACTCCAGCTATCGTCTCTTTTTTGCAAATACTTCAGAGGAGATGCCTACCCTAAATTGTTAAAAAAAGATTCCCATTGTTCCTTTGGGGAGGAGCATGGTTCTCGACATCGTTATTCACATAAGGATGAGCCATCTGACGCTCTTATAATTGCAGAGTATGGATTTCAATCATTTTTGACTCTTCTGTATTTGTCAAGACATTGCCTAGCCATTTTGCATCTTACGCTGCTTTTTCTGAACCAGAAACTAAATGCTTAGCGATAGCTCTTGAGGCCGTGGATGGACTAAAAACTAAGTGCAAAAGGCTTGAGGAGTTATTATGGAGGAGTATCCAACCCAAAAAAATCAGATCTCTACTCGATTCTCAATTTAAAAAGGAAATTGATCTTTGCAAGTTGATAGTCTCCTTGGTAACCTTTGACTTTCCAACTGACTACTTATATATTAGGAATTTCGGAGATTCTACGACTTTTGATGTCCTAAATTTCGAGAATTAATGGAGCTCTCTATTTTCGAGGTCTAACCCTAACCATTAGCTATAGGATTATCGAGCTATTTTTGTTCTTAAATTTCATAACCCCATGTTATACTTGTGAATGAGGATGGTGTAACTATATTTTTAGATTTTTCATCCTCAAATATCCATTGTTCCTTAATTAATACATATTGGATTATTTAACCCTAGAGTAAATGCATATGAGTCTTTGACCATTAGATAGTTGATATGATTATTAGTTAAGTCTTTCGACTATCATCGCTGGTTAGACAACCATAAGATGGTTGAATTGATTATCGGCTAAGTCTTTCGACTATCATCGCTAGCTAAGGTAGAACCTTGGTAATTGTTTGATTGATTTTGTGTATCTTGTACAAGGGTGTATTGACACTTATACATTGATAGCATCCTTGAAATTTTGTAGGTCAGATAACTATTAGTCAAATATTGATTGACTTTGTCTGACTTGTCTTTTGACCTCTCAAAAGAAAATTGAACGCTTGATTGTCATATCCTTAAGTCTTTTGAAATTGTTGGTGTGTGGCCACACTTAAGGCCATATAGTCCAATTGAATTTACACCTTGACCATTTTCTTGAATCAACAAATTTTATAGACAAGGTGTTTAAATAAATTATTTGACTAAGGGTCCTTCGTAATTATATTGATTATATACAAATATATAACTTGCAAAGAAACAAATCAAAAAATCAACTTTATTAATAACTTGAACAAACAAATTACAATACATGAGTACTCCAAAGTAATTGGCAAGATATACCTGTATGTTCCTAGGACATCCTTGTTATTAATAGTATTTTTAAGCTGAAGAACATTATAAGTTAGAAGGACTAATTTTTCGTTCTGAATACATAATTTATATGCCCATTACAAAGTTTGGTTAACACTATGAATGATCCCTTCTAAGTTGCGGATAATTTATTCCTTTATGCTAGCCTTCCAATTACTTCGATATTCTTTAATATCAAGTCACCAACCTTAAATGTTTATCTTTTCACTTTTTTGTTGTAATATCGAACGACTCTTTATTGATAAATTATTGCACAAATGCGTGCGGTCTCCCTAACTTTCTGTAAGAGATCCAAATTTTTTCTCATGAGTTGGGAGTTTTAATTTGGAGAAAAAGTTTTTATTTGATAACTGGGCAATCCTATCTTTACTAGTATAATCACTTCTATTTCAAAATATAGGCTGAAAGGTGATTTTTGTGTGGGCTCTTTTGGAGTTGTTCGTATGACAGAAGTACAAATGAAAGTTCATCTTCCTAGGCCCTTCCATCTTTGTCTATGTAACATCCCGGTGCATCCGCATGTGGATATTGTCCGTTTTGGGCCGGGAAAACTTCACGGCGTCCCAAGCCATCATGTGGCCCGCACGATTTTGTTCCTAGTAGATGGAGTCCACTACCTCCAAAACGCGTCCACAAGGAAGAGGTATCTAAACCCCTATAAGGCACGCTTCGTTCACATCTCCATCCGATGTGGGACTCTACAGTCCACCCCTTGTGGACCCAGTGTCCTCGTTGGCACACTAGACCGAATCTCGGCTCTGATACCATTTGTAACGTTTTCGGCGCATCCGCATGTGGATATTGTCCGCTTTGGGACAGGGAAACTTCATGACGTCCCAACCCATCACGCGGCCCGCACGGTTTTGTTCCTGGCAGACGGAGTCCACCGCCCCCAAAACGCGTCCACGAGGAAAAGGTATCCACGCCCTTATAAGACACGTTTCGTTCACTTCTCCATCCGATGTGAGACTCTACAGTCTAGTTTGGCTTTTAGCCTATTCACCATCATTTGATTTGTCACTTTTGCTAGTGCATTTGTTTGTGGGTATAAGATTGATGTATGAATTAATATAATTCCAATGTTGTTATAATATTTTTGAGCATTTTTTTTTAGAGAATTAGGTATCATTATCGGTTATTGAGACCTCTAGTATTCTAAGTCTACGAGTAATATTTTGTTGCAAAAATTTCATTGCATTTTGCTATATAATTTTGGCCAATAGAGAAATTTCAACCTATTTCGTGAAGAATCCATTGCAATAATATAAAATTTTCTTTGTTTGGCTGCCACAAGAATTGGATCTAACATGCCTAATCCATACTGTGTAAATGGCTAGGGAGCTTGCAAAGCCTAGAGTTTTGTATGTGATTACCTAGTAACGTTATCATGAATAATACAATTCTCACATTTTTAACGAAATTTATCGTGTCTTGCATGGTTGGATAATAATAACTCTACATCATAGTTTTAAAGGTTAAATTTTTGTCTCCCACTTGCATTCCACATGTGTCAAAATACACCTCTTTTAAGGTATAATCTTCTTTCACTGAAGATAGGCAGCACATATAGGGTAACAAATTACCCTGTCTGTACAGTGACTCATCTACCAAAGTATACTAGTCGTTTATTTTTGAAATGTGTTTTGTCTCTATAGAATTGCTTGAAAATGTTTCACTCCCAAGGTATTTTAGTTATAGAGTCATCCAAGTTACATCAATGTCACTTATAAAATTTCATCTTGTTCATTGATGCTTGGCTTTTGAAGCATTTCTCTTATATCCCAATCATATTGCTCTAAACAACCAGGTGTTGCCATCTTAGAAAGTTGATCAACTTTTCAATTATTTTTCCTTGGTATATTTATAATTTCAACCATATTAAGGAATTGTAAGAAATCTCGTACCAACCTTATTAAGGAATTGTAAGAAATCTCGTACCTTGTGAAAATATTTGGTTAGGTTTGGTTTAGATACTTTGAAATGAGCTAACACTTAATTGGCTACTAGTCTAGAATCATTATAGACAATTAGGTTCTTGATGGAATACACCTTTGCTGGCTTTAATTTGGTTAGCAGAGCCCCCTGTTTTGTCATATTATTGGGGGTTGGAAACTTGAATGTAACTATGTATTTTATCTAGAATTCTCAGGTGAAGTTAATGCCACTTGAGTCCGATACCTGACTGTGAGGATGCTCCTTCAACAAGCAACGTTTGTGCAAGTGATCTTCCCACCCGAATTGCTTTCATGGTTTCATTTATTTCTTTTGAGATTAGGGTTGCCATTTCATTAATAAAGTTTGTGCGGATTTGACCATTTATGAAAAGTCTCACTCCAAAGTTTATGTCAAACTTGCTAAAGGGAACTTTTCGTCTCAAATCATGATAAAGTTTTAACCCCTTAAATAAATTTACGAAAGTAATAAAAATATAAATATTTAATACACGTAAAGAGTATTTAAATTTAGATAATATAAATAATAACAAGTATAAAAAATAAAGTAATTAATAATGATAAAAAGGAAATATTTTTTTGTGATGAAGGAAAAATTGATAACTACAACTACCAAGAAAAACCTTCTGGGCTTCAATGCCTAGGGAAGAGATAAACTATGAAAATTAACTTACAGATCGAGTGGTACAGATGCGCTAATCTAGTCGACTTACTCCCATTTATTGATATCTAGTAAGAAATTCCTTGGATTTGCTTGCGGTAACGGAACCAAATGCCTTTCGATCTTCACTTCAATCTTTCCTCACGAATCGCTTGAATTTTCGTACATCATTAGAGCCCGGTATCCATGCCACCGACGTCGCTGCAAGGTTTAACAAGCGAGAAGAGGTGTAAAGGATAAAGTACGATATGGAGAGAAAACATTGTCAATGGTGCACAATCGTTGGAGAAAAATCTTTTCAAAAGTGGAATACAAAAATGAGAGGTTTTTTAAGATAAAAGTTGCTCCAGAGATTTAGGGTTAAAGTCATAAGACATGTATATATATGGAGCCTAGAAAATAGGTTAAATTATAACCATTGGAGGTAAATGGGCCACGCTTGAGCGCGCGACAAGTGCTGGCTAGGGTTTTACGGATGCACACAGCATCGCTGGAGTGCACGTTGAGTGGTTTGTGAGCGCTGCAGCACTATTTTCTGCGCTCGAGCGCATGTCGAGTTATCTTCAGACGTTGGATTACTAGATACGGCGCTTGAGTGTGCATCGAGCGTACCTCGAGCTCAATTTTGCGAGAATCGACTCTCAAGTGAGATTTGAGTGTGCCTTGAGCTTCGGCTGCTCTGTAAGCAGAGCTCGAGCGCAGGTAGGTCGACGGGCAGCTGTGGTCACCTGGAGAGGTGCGATGACGATCCTCGAACGAAAATCTGATAAAGATCTTCTAGGCAATACAATATTGAAGATACTGAACGATCCAACATGGTCACTGAAGATACCAACATAAAATATGACTGACAATTTTTTCCTTTAACAATTCTGTAACAAAACCACATATAAAAAGAAAATAGAATACGAAATAATTATGGGTTCAGATACCACCGAGATAGAACCCGTATATATGAAAATTGACTAATAGGTACAATCGACACAATACATAATGAAGTACTAAAAAAAATAAGGAAGCTACTGGGTTGTTGTGTGCCAGGGGAGAACTGCTATTCCTGGACAACTATGATTAGCGAAAAAATAGAAAATAGTAGAAAAATAACAGCAGGAGACAAGTAGTATATATTAGAGCGTAGGAGAACGATGGATTAATATTGCAAATGATAATAACTAATCATAAATGAACTCCCCTAATAAGGATAACCTCCCCCTAAAACAAATAAGTAAACCTCCCTCTAAGGAAGAGATCTATTCCCCCTTTTTGTCACAAATTATCAAAGGGTAATAGATTACTCTTCATGATCCATATTTTCTTACCACATTTTATAATATTGTTTAAATTCATCACTTGATCATTTAAAATATCAATACAGTGAATGAGATGCTCTATCTTTGAATTTTACCAAAAATTATTTTGACTCGATGTTACGGGATAGTAGGGGTGAATATAGCCAATATTGCCACAATTATGACATTTTGGGATGAATTTAGCCATTGACGTTAGAATTATACATTTGCTTCCTAGCGAAATTAAAACCAAATTTTTTTCTATTTTTTAAGTTTTGAAAGTTTTGTGTAATGATACAATTCTTTGGAAAAACTCTTGATGACTGATCAATACGGGTAGCCGATGAGCTGCTTTGTCTAGGGATGGAAGTGGCTCGAACAAATACAGTTTTAGAGTTAATATTGGCTTTTAAGACATTTTCTGAATAATCCAATCCAATTTTATTTTTTTAATTTTTTTCAAACCGAGCATATGGTCCAATTGCTTGGACCCATTTGAAAATTATTTCAGATCATTGCAAGCAAGTTTAAAATCAAATTCAAGAGTATTGATCTCATCGGTGAACGATTTAGTCAATTTTTCAAATTCATGAGTTTTATTCTGAAGCTCGATTCTTACCACAGCTTTTTCTTTTTCAGTATTCGATAATTTTATCTTTAGAGACGTATTTGTTTTCTTGATCTTTAAACATTCTTTAAATAATTTATTATATGCATCTTTAAGGTCATAATATTGAATTTTTGACTCATTCTTGGACAGTCCGATCCAAACTTTCTTTTAAATTTTCATCATTTTTATGTAGAGAGGTCACAAATGACATATATTTGGCTTGGCCTTCGTCAGTATATCTTTTAACATCTTCTTTTTCATCATTGTTCAAGGTTACATTGGTTTTTAAGGCTTGACCTTGACTTCGTTGTTGTTTAAGATTTAGGCATTTAGTATGATAATAGCCAAAATCTTGATACTTATGGCATTTTACTTCTTGGATATTTTTTAATTTTGAGTCATTAATTTTACGTCAGTCTTTCTTATCAGGTTTAGGTGATATTTTTAAATTCACATTTGGTTTGTAGGATGAGATTTTATTTTTCTTCAAGAATTTTTTAAAAATTCTTAACAAAAAGGAAAAATTTTTATCGCTACACAACTCTTTATCGAAGTCATAGTTTTTCTCTTTCCTAACAGATTTTAGAGCAATTGATTTATTCTTCCTTGATTGAAAAAGTGTGTGTTCATAAGTTTGAAGAGATCCTACAAGTTCTTCAATCTTCATTTTAACGAGATCTTTATTTTTTTCGATTGCAATGACTTTAGATCTAAATCGCTCAATGAGCAAACCTAAAAACTTTTCTGACAATTCTATTTTTTAAAATTTATTCTCTTAAATTAAATGTAGAATTCACAATATCATTTAATTGTGCCTAAATTCATCAAAGATGTCATCATCCTTTATTCAAATTTGTTCAAATCTAGTTGTAAGCATTTGCAATTTTAATTTTTTTACTTTGTTCCTTCATATGTAATCTCAAGGATGTCGAACGCATCTTTAGAGCTCCTACACATAGTTATGCGTTTAAACTCTTTAGGAAATGCAATCATAAAAATGACATGTAGATCTTTGCTATTCCAATTGCACAAATTAAACTCTTTTTTTGTCCATAAGGACAGAGCTTTCGGTTTATCACCAGCAGTACTTTTCAATAGAGTCCACCCAATTTAGGTGCTAACCCACACACACTCATCTATCGATTTGAGGAAGGCTCTCATACGAACATTCTAATTTGTATAGTTGCTCCCATCAAAAAAAGGAGGAACAGATAGGGATCCACTCATATACATCTAGATCGGAGGTCGCAAATTGAGGTACGTCTCTGGTACCAATTTGAAGGAACTTTTCGTCTCAAATCACAATAAAGTTTTGACCCCTTAAATAAATTTGCAGAAACAGTGAAAATATAAATATTCAATATACGTAAAGAATATTTAAATTTAGATGATATAAATAGTAACAAGCATAAAAAATAAACTAATAAGCAATAATAAAAATGAAATAATTTTTTGTGACGAAGAAAAAACTCAATAATCACAACTATTGAGAAAAATCTTTTGAGTTTCAATGGTTAGAGAAGAGATGCACTATGAAAATCGACTTACAGATTGAGTGGGACAGATACGCTAATTTAGCCAACTTACTCCCGTCTTATGATCCTTACTAAAGAACTCTTTAGATTTGCTCGGGGTAATGAAATTGGATATATTTTAATCTTCATGTTAATTTTTTCTCACAAAACGCTTGAATTGCTGTACACCACTGGAGCCCAGTATCCATGCCACCGACGTCGCCATGAAGGTTAATAGGTGGGAAGAGGTGTAAATGATAAAACACGAGCCTTGAGCTCGGATTTATGGCAATCGGCTCTTAAGTGAGATTTGAGTGTGCCTTGAGTTCTGACTACTCTGTAAGCAGAGCTTGAGCACAAGTCGGGTGACGAGAAGCCGTGGTCACTGGGAGAGGTCTGAAGATGATCCTTGGATGGAAATCTGATAAAGATCTTTTAGGCAATACAATATCGAAGATAACGAATGATCCGATAAGGTCACAGAATGTGCCAACACAAAATATGACAAACACTTGCTCAACTTGATCGACCATTTGATTAAGTATTCAGATACTTCTACCTTTTGCAATATCCTTTTTAATGGTTGATCGATTAAGATAATAATCTTATCGACTTGAAAATACGGTCAAGACTTTCTTGTTGGAAAAACTAAGGCTAAGGAAACGTTGTTTCGTCAACATAAATTGAGTCTTCATGTCTATTAGGATCTTATTGACATAGTTTACCAGTTACTAAATCCTTGCCTTTTCTCTAACTAGAACTGTACTTAAGGCTATATCTACAATAGCCATATAGAGATATAGTTTCTCATTCTCTTTAGGATTAGTCAATAAAGGAAGATGCATCAAATATTCTTTTAACTCTTAGAAAGCTTGTTGGTATTCATCCATTATTGTAACTTGTTTGTCTTCACTTCTATTAATGCTTTAAAGAATGGAAGATATTTTTTAGCTAATTTTACCAAAAATCGGGATAGAGCATAAAATCTTCTAGTTAGTCTCTATATTTCCTTCACAGTTTGAGATGGTTCCATATTCACTATGACTTTTATCTTCTCCAAATTTGTCTTTACCCCGCGTTGTGAGATAATGAATCCTAGGAACTTACGAAAAGTTACCCCAAAGACACATTTGACTAGGTTTAATTTTATTCGGTATGTTGTGAGAATCTTGATTGTCTTGACTAGATCATTAATATGGTCATCAACAAGTGTACTTTTGATAAGTATATCATCTACATACACCTTCATATTTCTTCCGATCTACTGCTCTAATATTTTATTTACCAGTCTTTGATATGCTGCACTAGCGTTCTTAAATCCGAATGACATTTTAAGAATGGCATTACTTTGTAATAGTAGGTTCCCTAGTCAGTTATAAATGAGGTCATTTCTTCATCTTTTGGATTCATCTGGATTTAATTGTACTCAAAATAAGCATCCACAAAGCTGAGTAGTTAACATTTGGATCTTGAGTCCACCAGTTAGTCGATCATTGAAAGTGAAAAAATATCTTTTAGACATACTTTATTAACATTTGTGAAGTCGACACACATTTTTCATTTTTTGTTACTTTTTTTATAAGGATGCTATTGTGTAACCAATCTAGATAATTTATTTCCCTATCGAATTCGGTGCAGGTTAACTTTTTGATCTCTTCATGAATTGTTATAAGTTTTTCTACGAAGTAGTTTGGTCCTTTTTGTCTAATAAGCTTTTGCCTCGAGATTAGACTCAGCTTGTGAACTATCAGGATTCCCGACATGTCACTTGGGGTCCAAGCAAAGATGCCCATATTATTTTGTAAAAACTCAATTAACCTCTCTTTAGAATTTGGGCAAATGATTAGCCAATTTGAATATACTTATCCAGATCTGTCGAATTTAAAGCGACTCTCCACACTATGCTTATTGAAAAGAAGCCTCATCCTAAAAATCAAATTTCTTA
Organism: Nepenthes mirabilis; assembly: GCA_025585075.1. Lineage (NCBI taxonomy): Eukaryota > Viridiplantae > Streptophyta > Magnoliopsida > Caryophyllales > Nepenthaceae > Nepenthes > Nepenthes mirabilis. The sequence goes on along the minus strand of JAODPA010131551.1, from coordinate 6,786 downwards.
ATCGGTTTGGGAGGTGTTGGGCCATTGATTAGTATCAGATAGTAGCAATTTTACTCAGTGACTTGGTCTCCCATGACATCTTTAATTCCATATCTAGTTGAAATTTTTATTTTAGGATGTGGGATTAAAGTCACTTTTCCAAATGTTATTAAGCATGGTTGGCCCAGTATAGCATTGTAAATCAATGGATGATCAACAATTAGGAAAGTTAGCATATGGGAGACCATTCTTAGATATGCTCCCAACGTAACCTCTCGTTTGTATTATTTCCTTTACTTGGACCGTTTCGTTATCAAGTCCATATAGTAGCCCATCTAATGATTCTATCTAAATGCTTTTAAGTCCTAACTTGATAAATGCAATGAAGTAAAGAATATTCTAACTTCTATTATCCATAATGGCTCATTTTTGTTGTTAGTTATGGGCTCCATCCGAAGCAAGCACAGATATAATAAGAGAATTTGAGTGGGGAGAATTACATGTGTCATATCATTATTATTAAAACTAATGACATCATTTTCTACCTCTAAATTCTAGCTCTTTCTACAAGAAGCTTTTTCAGGATCATTTAGAGCTTTTTTATTAGTGGGTCTAGTTGACATCATATTAATGACTCCTGCCACCACTCAGTGTCGTGACAGCTTGGGCTACTTCAAAAATTTTTTATTTTGTATTTGCATCATAATGTTTATTCGGATGTCATTTAGTAGTGTGAGATTCAGTGGCTTGTACTATTTGTGAATACTCGACTTGGTCCTATATTATTTTCTGTGATCTTGAGTGAAAAAGTTATTGCCATTTCTTTTCTTCACTTCATTGTTTGACTCTAGGTGTCTCACATAATTTGAGTGTTCTAACCACTTTATTTTGTTGGCCCCTTTTATTGCCAATGCTTGAAATGCTAATAATCGATTACGTGATTATTCCTGTATTTTATTGATAAAACCTGGTAAAATTAGTCTTCGCGTTAACCTTGGTGGCACGCGTATAACTTTTGGCACTCTATGGATAAGTAAAGGAGAGTGTATGAAAACTCTATGGCATCCGAGCGAATGGGAGTCCGTGGGACCGTAGAGTAGTCTATTCTTTTTCAATAGTGATTCCATTCCGGAGGTTGAGGTCGTTAATATTAAGGAGGGATACTTATAACCTAGTGACCATCGTAGAGAATGATATCTGGGATATCATTGGCGAGGGGTATCGGAGATGGTATAAGCATGCGTCGGGTACAATATCTGAGAGGACTGTAGGGGTAGTGGGGATATTATAGATGACCTCATTGTATTATCCAGCCATTAGGGACGTAAATACACGGCTTTTGGTTCACTATGATAGAATAAGGTCCATGAAGATTCTTACTATATCGTACAGTGGTGACTTCAAATTGAGCTGATAATCAGATTCTTGTTATCTCCTACAATTAGTCGAGAGGGATGCTTATAACCTAGTGACCATCGTAGAGGATGATATCTGGGATATCATTGTCAAGCAGTATCAGAGATGATATGAGCATGCTACGGGTACTACCTCTGGGAGGACTGTAGGGGTAGTGGGGATACTATAGATATCAGGTAACCTCGTGGTACTTACCCAACCGTCAGGAGCATAAATACGCGGCCTTTGATTCACTATGGTAGAATAAGGTCCATGAAGACTGCTGTCATTCAAACAATTGTGACTTCGTATTGAACTGATAATCGGATTCGACGGAATCCATGTTACTTCCTTGATACTTAACCGTTCGTGTGGCCTTCAGGTCGTGGACACGACATGTTACTGAGTCTTGGATAGTGGTAGATATATTACCTGCTATGATTGATTTTATTCATTATTTTATCGTCTAACATACTTTATTGTACTCCTCTATTATTGTTCATTTTTTTACTTATTGGGCATTCGGGTTACCCTTGTGATTTATTGGCTCCAGATTAGACAGGTTGACATTAGGATCAAAGAGATCACGTGACTTTTGGGTAGCCACCGGATAGAGGTGATATTAGAGTTCGAGGCTCTCCGGGTGGGGATTTAAGATTTATGATTTAGTTATTGTTTGACTTTTGTTAGATTTTTTTTATGAAAACTGATATTTAAGGACATCGATGTCGTTTATTAAAATTATTATTTGCTATTATGGATATTTAATTTATAATGCATTTATGAGGATCATTGATGATATTTTGATAATATTGAGTTAATTAATGATGTGTAATTTTTAAAAATTAGATATGATTCAAGACTTTCACCGTGATGGTCCGGGTTGGGTTCGAAGATCCGAGCTCAGGTCGTTACAACAAATGGTATCAGAGACAGGGCCCAATTCGGTGTGCCAGCGCGGACGCTGGGTTTCCAAGAGAGGTGGACTGTGATGTCCCACATCGGATGGGGAGGGGAACGAAGCATGCCTTATAAGGGCGTGGATACCTCTACCTTGTGGACGCGTTTTGGGGGCGGTGGAGGCCGTCTTCCAAGAACAAAACTGTACGCCTGTGTGGTAAAGCGGACAATATTCACAAGCGAGTGCCCAAGGACGTTACAAAATATGTATCACCTCCCGAGGATCGAGGATTTATTTCATCCATTCTAAAAAGTTTGGGTTTTCTCTAAAATCTAGTTATATTCAATGTATCATTAGTTAAGGATTAGGTGGGAGCATGTGCATAGGACAGCTCTTAGGTCAAGGTGTGGCCAATGCAAAATCTCGATGATACTTTTGGTTTGTCAAATATTTTAGTATCTTTTATGAATATTTTCTATTGGATTTTTTATGTGTTTGTGTTAGTTATAGTGATTTTGTCAATGATATTCTAATTTATTTGAAGAATTTTGAGAAGTGTGAAGTCCGATTGGGAAGCCGACTGTACAAAGTGTTTTTCCATTGCACATTCGAGTGAAGGTGTGGTTTTAAAGACTCTCTCATCAGAGTCTCAACCTACTGGATAAATACTCAGAAGCAAATGAGATCATCAGTAGTTATGATTGAGTTAGATTGGTCCATGTTCGAAGGAAATGTTGAATACTCTCCACCTAGTGGAGTGGAGAGAGTTCAATCTATTCTTTTTTACCTAAAAGCACTGAAACACCACACGCAAAGACACTTGGTCGAACAAAACCTTTCTCAGCAGATTCTACAATTGCTATTTTAAATTCTTTAGTTTAGACAGGACCACCCTATACGGAGCCTTCGAAGTAGGCGTAAATCCAAACATAACATCGACAACAAATTCAATCTCCCGATTTGTAGACAATCTAGACCAATCTTCTTAAAAAACATCTTCAATCTCACAGATGGCCGAACTGCCTTTAATGGTCACAGAATGAGTTTCGGATATGACCATATATGCTTAATCAGCTTGGCACTCATCTCTCAATAAATGACTAGCGTATAATGTCAAAATCAACCTTTAAACTTTCTTACTGATTCTTCCTTGGAATTCAGAGGACTCATACCCTAGAATATACAATAGAATGGCCTTACTAAAATAATCTTCCAAGACTGTGGAATAGACTCTAGCATCACGGGCTATATCTGTAAATATTTTGCCTTGAACCATTTGTCTCTTACCTGGACGTCTGGAATTCAGACGCCTGGGATTTGAACAATCCATTTGTCTCTGAACTTTCTCTTGGACTTTTCTTCATGATACACTTGACCATACTGAATCAATACATATTTAGATCTTTCTTAGGAGTATCATTGAATGATATAAATCTTACTGATCCATCAATGATCAACAAAATTGGTGTCGACAACAATCTATTCTTCAATTTCAGAAAAATCTTCTCACAAGCATTACTTCAATTAAATACTGATCGCTTCTATTCCAAGTGCGCTAGTGACACTACAATCATTGAGAAATCCTTAACAAATCCCCCATCATAACCAACTAGATCCAAGAAACTTCACACCCTTGCAACCTTAGTAGGTCTTTTCTAATTTATCACTACTTTCATCTTCTTCAGATCCACAGATAACCTATAATAACAATTGGACCCAAACTAATTCTTTCTCCCACCAAAACTCGCATTTATTCACATAACTACCTTTCTCTTGAGATCTTGTCATGAAGGCCATCTCAGGTACATCCTTCTGCTCAATGCTTGATTGGCGGTATCCCGAACGCAAATTATTCTTTCGCAAACATTCGAGTTCCTTACAGCTCATTGATCCATCTTTTTCACCCAAGAATACTGAAGCACCCCACGCCAAGATATTTGGCCGAACAAAACATTTCTCAACAGATTCTACAATAGATATTTCAAATTCTTCGGCTCAGATAGGACCACCCTATACCGAGCCTTCGAAGAAGGAGCAGGTCGAAGCACAACATTGATAGAAAATTCAATCCCCCCGATTCGTAGGCAATCCCGACTAATCCTTTGAAAAAATATCTTCAACCTTGCAAATGACTAAACTGCCTTAAATGGTCACAGAATGACTCCGAATGAGACCATGTATGCCTAATAAGCTTGGCAGCCATTTCTCAATAGATGACTAACACGCAATGCCGAAATCAACCCTTAAGCCTTCTTACTGATTCTTTCTTGAAATTTAGAAGACTCATACCCTGAAATACAGAACAGAATGGTCTCAGTGAAATAGTTTTTCACGACTGAGGAATAGACTCCAGTATCGTGGGATGTATTTGCAAATCCTTTGCCTGGAATCGTTTGTCACCTATTTGGATGTCTGAAATCCGGACGCCCGGTATCCGAACAATCCTTTGACAAATAGCCTATTTGACCATAATTGAAATAGACTCCACTCTAATAAAGTAAACTCATTTTGCAAGATTTTTCAACAAAATTTGCAGGCTGAGCTCGCAACTTAAAATTTTGGGGAAGAAGATTCTGCTTCATTTGACCTTTCTTTATCTTGTCATTTGGAGAATAAACGAGTCCATCTTTCGAGTTCTTACCCTGATGCTCTAATTCTTCTTCAAAGACTTCTCCCAGAGCTACTTCTACTCGATCAATAAAGCCTAGTCTATCTCCTTGTCATGAGTCCGAAGTCAAAATGACACCTACTACTTTCAAATTGAATCGTAAAGTCCTTAGCTATCGTCCTACTTCAATAAAGCTTTCAGATTCTTTAATCTCTTCTTGAATGTTGCCTTAGGAGGCCAAACCTTGTGCTCTTCATCCAAGGACTCTTCAGTGATGAAGGGTTTGTAGGGCAATCATCCACCCAATCACAACAATAAATGAAAATGGACAATCCTTGAATCTTGCCCTCTCTCCAGCCATAGCTTCATAGCTCTACACTATTAGTATCACCGTTGCCAGCAAAATCAGACCTGCACTCAATTGTCTTTTCTTCTGACAAAGGTTGTCCACCGTTGACTTAATAACCTTTTGCTCAAAAGAAGGCAATAGAAACTGCAATACCCACGGCCCAAGCCACAACCTCCTTCCATCCTTGCATCCTTGTGAAGAAAAAGAAATTGACTTTGCCTGAGTTTCTTTATCATTATCTGCAACTTCCAATATGAGTCTTCTTTCCTTCACTTATACACAATAACCATTCTCAACTTATCTTTTGTAGAAACGATCGGGGTTTGCTGAATAAAGAAATGAACTGCTATAAAATTATAGGCTTGTACTATATATATACTCCGCCAATATACCTCCTGAAGCACATTCCAAGCGATCTCTTCATTCTCCTGGCCCAAGATAAGATGCTGGAAGTCCTATCATCGGCTTTCCTGTAACTATTCGGCCATCAGTTATCACATGTCGACCCATCTGGGATCTCAAACCACCATGGTCTTACACAAATACTTTTACTCTTACCCTTCATCACTTTCGCTCCATCGCTGACCTCTCTACCAGCCAAAATCTCCATCTATTTTGTGAGATTTCGGATCGATCTGCTCTATCACCTACCTCTCTGCGACTAAAATCTCTTTTTATCCTGTGAGATTTTGGACTGGCATAACACAAGGCCACTACTTCTCCTCCAAGATTGAAAAACCCAACAAAACCTTCACATATCCTAAGAAACCAAACAAAATCCTCCTTGTACCGCTATATCAATCCATTCATTATGTTGCTCAGGTGACATATCATAATTAGTTGGTTGTCCTTCTGATTCAGCACAAGTCTCAACAACCCAAATTTTCTACTATCTGTTAAGGGCAGTACTTATCGCACCTACCTAAATATTTAATCAATCATTCATCCAAAATATCCAAAACACCTCTCCTTACGACTTTGCTCTCTGATACCATTTTGTCACAACTTAAATTTTAATAAGTCTAATTAATTATTATCTCTAAAATTTAAAATTCAAATAAATTTAATAAATAATGTTAAATCCTAAAATTCGAATATAACAAACCAAATATACAATACCTGACAAATCAAATATTCGTGTAGGGCCTCATTGGACAACCATCCGGACAATATAAATATGATCTATTATAATCATTATAAGGGAGGTAACAATGCAACCAAAATCATAATCAAGCATAATTTAATACCCCAACTACTTTTAAAATATAACCATGAGCTAACTCCAAAATCCAATCACATGAAATATCAATTTAAGTCATAACTAAGCTAAAACTCACCAAATTGAATGAATAACTAGCATATCATATCTATACTCCTGCAATGCGTCTAAACTTTTAACTCTTAAGGGACAAAATATAAATTATGAGCCTAAAATTTAAAAAATATCATATACGAGCAAATGAGTCTAATAAATTTGATGGTGGGTTAAGGAACAAAAATCAAAATTAGAAAATAAATATAAATTCAAGTCATCAATACAGAAATTAATTCATT